>RCUC01089065.1:0-11262 GCA_003697995.1 Taxidea taxus jeffersonii
CAGGGAGCCTGTCTCCCCCCCACCCCCCGCCGCCTCTGCCTGCCTCTCTGCCTACTTGTAATCCCTCTCTGTCAAATAAATAAAGTCTTTTTAAAAAAATTCCTTGTATCTTATCAGCACAATTTTGGAGCAGGAGGCAAGAATGAAACTCAACCAGCTTAACTCCAAAGGGAGAGTAATTAGATTATCCACATGGCTTCAGGTGTGGTTGGATCCAGGTGCTTAGTCCACACTTACAGCCATTGTCTCTCTTGCCCAGCTCTGCTTTTCTGTCTGAAGGCCTCCTTCTCAGGCAGGGTTTCCCAAAGGTAGATCCCAGCTCGCACCCAAGCAATTTAGCATTCTTAAGAGAAAGTCTGCCTTTTCTTTAGGAGTTGCAGCAAAAGTCTCCAGCTTTATCTTGGGTCTGGCTTGTGTTGACATTCTATTCCTGAGGTGACCACACTGACTATTACTGCCCAGACATGGCATGTGTGCCCCAGAAGGAGGCCAGGTCCAAAAGGAATCACAGAGAATTGGTGGGGGCATGGCGAAAGTACTCGGCATGGAGCCTGCTTTAAAAAAAAAAAAAAATCAGCAAATATATACACGGCCCTTTAGAGAGTGCCTGTTGCATAGTAACTGCTACATCAATACTGGTCATTATTATTTATGATAGCAGTAGTAACAGTAGCATTAATTAATTAGCTTCTGCTGCACGTTCACAGGACAATGCTTTGTTTGCTACACAGGAGCAAATTCCTGCTGTTTGTTGATCCATACAGACTTTATTAATGTTCTTTTAAAGTACCTCCTCCAAGTTCATGAATATTATGCCAAATTCTGCCCCAACACATCTGCTGGAACTGCGTCCTTCATTACTAGGGGAGCGCAAGACCCGAGACTATGAAAATGAGCAGACAAGAGAGTAGGAAGAACTCTCTGGGCTCCGAGAGAGCCCAAGGGAAGCAGCCAGCATGTTTGCTCCTCAGGTGCATGTGCACAGCCGAGCAGCTGGAGGGGACAAGGGCAGCCTCGGCGTCCAGCCATGCCTGTCTTCCATCCAGTGCTCCCCCTGCCCTCAGGCATATATGGAACGCATCTCCTTAAATTCCTCATGCCCTTGGGCAGTAGTTCTCAGAGGGGATATGGAAACCCCTGGGGGCCCCTGAGAGCCTTTTCATAATCATACCACAGGAGCTAGCTAGTGATGTTTGACAATTTACCCCAGGATGTGGTGGCTTCAGATAGCAATAAAGGGTGGGAATTGAGGACCAGCTCTGAGACCAACATGCCTGAGAACTCCCAGGCTAGGGAAGAGGGCTGAACAGGTGTCTGGGAGAGGGGGAGGGTGGTGCTGCAGCTCAGATTCTCACCGGGAAACCTAGTCCCCCAACCAGACTGTCTTTACCAATGCTTTCTACCTAGAAGCCTCTTCCTGGTGGACCCATCATTCTCTCCTTCGTGTTACCTTCCCTGCCCCCAAACTCATGATCAATGGCTTCTATTCCCAAGGTGATGGGAAAACAGTGAAGGGCAGAATGTCAAGCTGACTGTAGAAGTGGCTTTAGGTAGAGGATGACCTACCAGTTCATTTGTTCACTGAGCAAACATTTACTGGGTGTCCACAGGGTGCCAGGTGAGCATTCTGGTCTTGGTGTTTAAGGCGTGAACAAAATAATCAAGGTTTCTACTTACACACTACATGAATCAACATGCCCTTCAGTAATGAAATTGGAAAGTAAAGAGGCAAGGCTAGATTGAGAAACTGTTCTTCTCTGTTTTAGAAGACAGCTCGGAAAATATCTGTGTGCTGCTTCTTCGTAATTCATGATGTCCCAAGGGAAGGTCCAGACCACTGGCCCAAGCAGTGTCTCGATGCATATTAGAAAGAGGGGCCCTTCCATAAGGCACTTGACTTCCCTCTATCGAAAATTCACTCTATCTGCCGTCTGAATGTGGAGCCCTTGTACAGTGCAAAGCCTGCCCAACTGTACATGACAGTCGTGCCTTAACTTACCAGCAGACCAAGTAAAACCTGTTTTCCTTAGTTGCAGGGGAAGAGATGCCAGCTCCCTAATATTCATTTCTTTAATAGTTTCCCCGTCCTCTCGTCTTAGATTTCAGCACCAAACCAAGGACTTTATTTCTGGTTTTTCGCTTTTGTTTTTGTTTTTGTTTGTTTCCTTGTTTTGCCAGAGTCCTAAGTGACTCTTATTAGTGGCTTGAGATTCGTGGTGTCCCTTTTGCTTCCTTTCCTTCTGAAGGAGCCTCTAAAAGGCAGGATTTATTAGAAAACAAGTACCTGAGCCGTGTATAATTTCTCTTCCAAATACTGCTGTTGGGCGGTCGTGGTCAGTCTTCAGCTTGCCGCAAAATGCTGTTGTGAGTGTGCGTGTTGCCCACAAACATGCTCAGTGACCCAGTTACTCTGGGCAAGTACTTTAAACCACTCCCTAGAATCAGACTTAAAACTCACTTACAATATTAATCTCAGAATATTATCTCAGATACACACTTGCATAATGTTAAGAGAGTCTAAATAACACACTTTGTAAGAGATTGCATTGTGTCCTGTAATGGGAAGAGGAAAAAAATGAGTTTTCAGAGTGCTTACAGAATCCCCACTGAGCGTCCATGCAGAATTCACCAGAGCCCGGGTCCCTGCACACTGAAAATTCTTGGAAGTAAAAATGAAAGAGAATTGTTAATGGGATTTCATTTTCAAGAACCTTAGGTGGGTGCAGATTTGGATGAGAATTAATCTTGGTATTTTGCTTTATAAATTAATATAAGAACAGCTAGATGAAATGAGATTTTTTTTTTTTTTTGGCCTCCGTCTGGATTTTGCCATGGAGTCAAAAAAGGTCAAAATCAGCACATTCATTTATTTTTTGGAGCAGCGTTTCTTTTATCTTCCAAACACACATACGAGAACGTTCTCATTCTCCCTTTGAGGAGCCACCTGCCACCAGGCTACACAGACCCCTGAAACAGACCCACCGTTAACTAAAGGCAACCTGCAATGGAGTGAGCATCTCTCCTCTGTTGGAACAGAACATCCTCAGAGCCCTTGGCAACTTGCAGATCCGTTTCTGAACCTAGAAAGAACTTCTGAGCAGCCATGGCTGACCAAGCAAGGGCCACTGACACAGCACACAATCTTCCCTTCCCCGTCTGCCCCCAAATCCTGCCCCGAGTGGGAGTCCTTTTCCCTTTGCCCATGCATGGCAGCAAGGGTCAACGGCGAGGATAAGAGCATCAAGCTCTGCACTTTGTGCATCCACAGAGCCCCAGAAGGTGGTCCAGCCGCCCCCCGGTGCCCCCTCACAACCCATCCTTCTCTGACCTCCCGTCTCAGCCCTGTCCTCCCACTCCTCCAGGGGAGTCAAGCCCTTGGGATACTCAAGATCCCTTTCACTGGCCTTTAAAAAAAATAACAGCTTTATTGAGATATAACTGACGCACAAAGAAAAAAAGAAGCCAAGACCTGTTTAATGTATAAGATTTCACAAGTTGGAACACAGGAATACACTGGGGAAACCACCTCCCCAGTTGAGGTAAGGACCATCTCCATCACCTCCCGAAGTTTCCTGGTGTCTGAGTTTTGGGTTTGGGTTTCCTTGGCCCTAAGAATACTTAACGTGAGCTCAGCACTCCTAACAAAGTGCAATGTGTACAGTTAACCACGGGCACTGCGGCATCGAGAACATCTCTGGATGGAATTTGTCCTGCATGGCTTCAGCCTCCCGGCCCGAGACTGCACCTGCCCCTTCTCCTCCCCCAGCCCCTGGCAATCCCCATCCTACTCTCGGCTCTGGCAAGGGTGACCATTTCAGACTTTGCAGAGAAATGTGACCGGCTCACGTCCCCAAGAGTCCTGTCCTCGAAGATCATCTGTGTTGTTGCAAATGGCAGGATTTCCTTCCTTTTTAAGGCAGAATACGGTTCCACTGTACATACACACGCATCCTTGCCCGTTTATCTATTGACGGACTTGCATGAACTTGGCTGTGGTGAGTGATGCTGCAGTGAACGTGGGGGTGCAGATACCGCTCCAAAATCCTGACTTCAGTTATTTTGTATCTCTACCTAGAGCTGGGATCACTAGACCCTACAGAAATTCTGTTTATTTTTTAATTTTTTTGATTTTTTGAGGTCCTGCCACCCTCCTTTGGTTGCTCTTGCCAAAGAGTCATTAGAAAACTCTCACACATGGGCCACGTGGGTGGCTCAGGGGGTGAAAGCCTCTGCCTTCGGCTCAGGTCATGATCCCAGGGTCCTGGGATCGAGCCCCGCATCGGGCTCTCTGCTCAGCAGGGAGCCTGCTTCCCTCCCTCTCTCTGCCTGCCTCTCTGCCTACTTGTGATCTGTCTGTCAAATAAATAAATAAGATCTTAAAAAAAAAAAAAAACCCTCACACGCTCTGCATTCGCCCGCAGCAGGTAGAAATGATGTTGTGGGGGTGTTTCCCACACACTCAGCCTGTTCCATGTGGGATCTCCTTAAGGCCCTTCAGAAGCCCCATAAGGTAGGAGTCACTGCTCCCACTTGACAGATGACAAGGTTGAGGCTCAGAGGGGAGAGGTCACTTGCCCCAAATCACACAGCTTGTGAATTACAGCCGTGGGATGTGAAGTTCGGTCTGTTTGACATTCTTCGTCTCCCCAGTGACCCATGGGGGGCTGTGAGATGAGCTTGAGTTGAATCACAGATATATTTATTTTACTGCAGCCTTTCCTCAGTCATTCTTGCTGCCTCATTTTCAAAGGGCCTCTGCCCCCCCCCCCCCCCCCGCCATTTCTGGAAAACGCAGCAAACAGGACCTCCCCTGAGGCAGACATCCCAGGTGGATCCCACTGCCGGCGCAGTGGAAATTCCAGAAACAGAGCTGAGCCGAGTTGACTGACGACTTGCCTCTCTGTGACCTGATTTCCCTCCCGGCTTCAGTGTCTAGGTAGGGACTCTGGGACCTTCCGAGCCAGCAAGCGAAAACATCACCTACAACGTTGGGAATGCTTTTAATTGAGATTATTTATAAAATGGATTTCCTGTAGGGGGACACCGTGGGAAACCTGGGAGTGCCTTCATTTTCTGCGGAACCTCTAGAAGCTTCTAGTTCCATGTGGGAGGCCCAACTGTGGGTGTTTTGCACTCAGTTCCGCATAGAGGTTGGGGCAAAGCACTGGCCAGCACTCCTGGTCCTGGGAGTGGCAGAAGCCCAAACAACGAGTCTCACTCCCCTTCCCCAACATCCACTCAGCACTTGACAGTTTATCCCGCTCTCCTGTATTTGGTCTTGTTTTATGTTTTCGGCGTCAGCCCCCCTCAGAGGCAGTCCTCATCAGGACCTGCCTGGAAACGTGGCTGTGTCATCCTGGGGAGCCTAGTCGGGGAGAATCAGAGGCAAAAACTACCAAGAAACACCAGAAATCAAAGCTGCCCTGGTTCGGCAAATGTAGAACCTCAAACCCTGCTGAATCGCTTTGAGGTTCATCTTCGTGATGATAATAATTAGCATCGATAGGCTCTGGGCTAAGTGCTTTGCATTGGCCATTTCGCTGAATCCTCACACCGGCTATTCCGGCAGGGGCTTTGGGACATGGCTATCGTGGCCACTCACCATGAAGAAGATGCTGATGATGGTCATGGTGGTCATGATGGTGGTGTTGGTGGTGATGATGGGGATGGGGATGAGGATGTTGTTGATGGTCATGGTGGTCATGATGGTGGTGTTGGTGGTGATGATGGGGATGGGGATGCTGACAATGGTGGTTGGGGTGATGGTCATGGTAGTCACGATGATGGCGATGATAATGGCCATTGTGGTAGTGGTCGTGTTATAGTGGTGGTGATGGTCATGGTAATAGTGACGAGATCATCTATGAAAACAGCTGAAAGTCAGATCTACTGAACGAGGAAGCTGGGGAAAGAGAAACCGTTCTTTGATCCAAATGGTTGTGTGAGTAAATTACAGAGATTGATTTCTTTCCTTCCTTGTGCCCATAAATCCACTCAGAGTAGTTCCCAAGGGTGAGCAGCCCCAATATTTCAGACACGGGCACGTCATAAACACAGACTGTGGCTATCCAATATGGTGGCCAGGCGTTCCAGTTCGCCTGGGGTGGAGGCCATTCCCAGGACACAGAAATTTCGGTTTTAAAACTGGGTACTTTGGTAAACCAGGAGGAGTTGGTCACTCCTCTTCCCAGATTCACTTTGGGGGTACAAACAGGGTGTGTGTCACCTACTGCAGTTATTTTAAGACTGTTTTGTTAATTTATGAGCAGAGATTGTCTACTGGTGAAGGCAGAGACAGAAAGTGACGCCGTGGCTGCCGGGGCTGTGAGGATGAGGAGGTAACAGCTAGGGGATGCCGGGTTTCTTTCAGGGTCGTGGAAACGGTCTAAAATTGATTGTGGGCATGGATGCTCCGCCCGGTGAATCTACTGGCCATCACTAGATTATGCGTTTTAAGTGGACGAGCAGTATGGCGCGTGAACTGTGTCTCACAAAGCCGGGGTTTTTTAAAGAGCTTAGAGCCTAGTGCAAATACTGCAAATATCACACCTCTCGGAGATAAGGGTGAAGGGGGGACAAGAAACACACAGAGGGCTCTCTGGGGGAGGCTTGAAACAGTCCCTGGTGGGAATGCAGGCTGTAGAGACAAACCACATCCTGACCCTGGGACGCGCAGACCACGCCGGCCCCCGTGTGCTCACTCCCACATTCTGGCAGCAGCCTGGCTGACGTGCTGGGTGCCCCCCCACATGACCAGCCCTAACCTCCAAACCTTTGCCTGAGCCGTCGTCCCCGCACAGACATGCCACCCATCATCCGCTCGCTGATCCAAACCAGCAGCTCCTTCAGGAAAAGGAAAGGTCAACCAACAGTGGCCGACGTATTCTCTGAGCATCCCTGTGAGGCCCGGGTCTTTGCCCATGGGGTTAAGGGAAGAGGGACAAGATGAGCTCATGGTGGGCATGGAGGGCCCTAAACCCATGAGGATGTCCTCATCAGAAACCAAAAGGGAGAAGGTGCAGAGGCACAGAGAGAAGAAACCTGTGTGAAGACAGGGGAAGAGATTCGGTGAGGCCACCGCAGACCAAGAAGCTCCAGGCACGAGGCCACCACCGGGCACTGGAGGAGGAAGAGGAAGGAAGGGTCCCACCCGAGGGTCTTTGGAGAGGGCACGGCACCACGAACCCCTAGATGTCAGACTTCCAGCCCCTGGAGCTGTGAGCAAGGACTTTCCTGTCCCCTAGGGCGTGAGGCTCTGTGACCGCAGCCACAGGAAACCCAGACAAGGAAACCGACGGACACTAGTGTCTCCCCTGAGTAAAGAGAAGGAAGCTAAGGCACAGAGAGGTTCAGTAATTTGCCAAGGACACACAGCTAGTATGTGGCAGGAGTGGGTTTGAGTCAAGAGCCTGTGCTGTGATCCTCCCCACCTGTGTTCTGGGAGAGAACTTTACAAACAGGGAGCGGCACGCTCCCCCATCTCCAAAGGCCACTCGGGTCCTTTGTATTGGGATTGTGTCTCCCGGACTCCTGGAGAAGGCTCCTTGTTGGAATTTGCCAGAAAAGCCATGCGGGAGACAACCTAGTTCTCCTTTCCTTAATCACCGTAAAGAGAGGCAAGATCCTCTTTTCTCCCCCAGGCTCCCATCTGTCCGCTATGTCAGGAACGGCACGTGGGACAAGGGGTTTAACCCCCAGATGACTGTGTATGTGCTTGCGATTAAATCTGCAAAGCTGGGCCGAGGCAGAGGAGACTGGAAAATTCCTCCGCTCATTCGCAAAAGGTTTGCGTTCGTCAGAGATATGTGCCCGGGGCATCGAGGGAGCCCCCTGGGGGCCGCTGTCTGGGCATGTACCCTTTTGATGAGGACCTCACGTTCCCAGGGCCTCGCCCAGACACCTGAGCAGAGCAATTAAGGAGGAGGTAATGAAAGCTCAGTGAGGAGCCCGCTCTGGCGGGGCAGAGAGCCCACCCAGCCAGCCACGGGGATGCACGTGCCTGCCCGCCAGCCGCCTGCGGTGCCCCCAAAAATCTCATTATTCAGACGCTGACTCCGCAGGTGTAGACGAGTGGCACATATCTTTGTGCAATCCCAGTTTTACAAGAAAACATGAGATAGTGCATTGTGGGATACTTCTAATTATATATATGTCGGTAATGAATTTAAATGGCCATATAAAATGGGGTTTTTAGGGGTGCGTCACCGAGCTCCCAGTTACTATTTTCATCTCCTTCCTGTCTGTGTGTGTGTGTGTTGGGCCAACATGCCTCCTTGTGGTCCTGTTGCCTGTTTTTTTCCCATATCCTAAAGATTACGTATGATAATGTCGGAGCGAGCAATGGTCCGACGAATTTGAGCCAAGGCTTAACCGTAGTCATTCATTTTAATCTGAAGTCTTAGGAGAATTCCAATACGCGGTGTTACCAGTCGCAGGGAAATGGGATATCAAGCACGACGAAACTGTGCCTCGCGCTCAGGGGAACGGCCAAAGCAGAGAACGAGGGGGACGCCCCGTGCTGCCAAGGCTGCAGGGAAACTGAGGCCGCGTGCGTGCACGAGATGTGGGTGTGAAACGACAAGCAGCTGTCGAGGACGGCTGGGCAGCTCACTCGTACGCTCACGAGCCCGCGGTTCTATGGCTGGGCGTCTGCGGACCAGAAAGCACCTGCCCATGAGACCAGCAGGTGTCCTGACACAGAGGCACCCATGACTGCCAGAAACCGGAGTCGATGCAAACCTCCCTCAGCTGGGCCATGCGCTACTCAGCAGGGGGAGAGTGGTAACAGGGGAGACAGTGCGCCCGAAAACCAGGGGCAAGGAAACTGAGCATCAAAATACGATGTATTGTAGGAGCCGGGTGCGTGAAGTTTCTAAAAAAGGCCGTTTGCCTGGGGCCTGATGTCGGCACAGACGGTAGTCGTAAGTGTCACACGGAGCCTCTGGGCGGTGGACATGGACTAGTGCTCGTTGTGGCCGTGGCTCTTCACTGGGGAAAGTCTCTGAAAGTCCTCAAACCGCACAGGTACAAATGGTCAACTTTTACAGTAGGCGTATCTCACCTCAGCAGGGCCCGGGAGTGATCAACCGTTTCCGGGGACTAAACGCCATTCTGCTCGGAGCCCGGGACGCGCCGCGGCTGGTGGGCCCACGTGAGCCGCCGGCACAGGCCGGGCCGCTGTGTGTCACCGGCACCTGCCACTAGGCGTGGTTTCCTCCACGATTTCCTTGCAGATGCTCCGTGGTTGATTCGTAACGATGGCCACGTGGGGCTCGTGGGGCTCGTGGGGTGTGGCCAGGCAGCATTCACGGGGAAAGCGGTCCCCTGTGCCAACAGCTTCGGTGGAATGAACAGGGCACAGGGATGCAGGAACTTTCTGGGCCTGTGGTTCCTTCTGAAAACCCAGAGCCGTGGTGGGGGGTGGCCCTTTAGCTCCGTCCACCGTGCTTAAATGTAGGGGGGTCCACTGGCGAGCTCCCTCGTCCCCAGGTGCACGCCGCACCCGGCTTCTCGGGATGACCCGTTGGTGTGGGTCCCTCTACCTCCCATGGCGGACATGCACTGGCATCAGCAAGTCAGCAGGGCTGAGTTTGCCGGTCACAGCCCCCTAAAGCCCACTGGGGCTGTCCTGTGCTCTGCTCTATCTGGTGACTCAGGGATCTGTCCCACACCACCACACTGCCACCAGGAGAGAGAGAAAGCAGAGAGTGGCACCATGACTCTTCCCCGGCTCAACCCAGAAGGGACACGCCTCACTTGCCCGCACGTTGTGTTGGCTACAAGGGGTCTGGGATACACGTTCCTCCCAGGAGCTCAGGAAAGGGAGAGGCCGGAGGGAAGGAGGTACACGGGGTGTGTGTGTGCTCCTGGCGGGAGACGGGATCGTAGGAGCAGAAGGAACCCGGGGACCGCCGGCCACGTCCTCCTCCTCCATCATGGGGCAGGACACCCTCGCCCCACGGCAGTGACGTTTCTCCACGCTGACCTGATCCAGCGTACGGAGAGCAGACGCTCCAGCTTTGGAGAAATAAAGTCCGTGTTTCTCGACTGCCTCCATTCTTGGCTACGTTGTAAAAACGTGACCTTTCTCAGGGACGTTGATGCCACAGAGTCCACGTGCCTTCCCAAAGGACAGTCCCATTTAATAACTCAGTTACAGAGCTGGACCTTCCGGAGACGCGTGCCTTGTTGAATTAAATTGTTTTCTTGTTTGGAACGAGCGTCCTGGAATGGAATCTCCATCTCGTATTGGAAGTAAATTGATGGATAAGTGAAGTTGGACGCCTGCATCCCCGTGTGCCCCATGAATGAATTGGAAGTAAATGAGGTGGGAGGGGGGCTTCCCTGTAGAGACAGAACCCAGAATTACTGGTCTGTTCCCGCCAGCCCGCGGAGCTGTTAGCATGCATGTTCGGGGAGGGAGGAAAATTTGCTCTCTGCTGCTGTTGGAGACAAGTTGCTACTCCCCAGGATTCATCTGCTAAATGGTTTACTATTGTGAGTCTGTTTCTCCCCCGGGGTAAGTGCTGGCGGGGACACGGGCCTGCGGTAGTTCAGGACGGAGCCTTGTTAGCTTCGGTGACTGATGCGCTTAGCACGGCTGTCCTCGCTGAAAAGCCACATGCCTGGGCCCTGGGAGGCCGACTCGGGGAGGCAGACTCCCTCTTGGTCAGAGCCCTGGGGAGCCCAGCAGGGAATGGAGGGGGATTGCATTTGAACAAAGACCCCTGCGAGGGCAAGGATGGAGCCGAGCAAACGTCTGGGGGAAAGGCATGCCGGGCAGAAGGAACAGCCCATGCAAGGACTGGGTCACGTTCAAGGCGCAGCAGAGGCCACGGTGGCTGGAAGGCACGTGGGTGGGAGAGAGGACGAAGAGGGAGGCAAGGAGGTACCAGGGATCCACATCTGTCCCGGGGACTTTGGCTTTGGCTCCGAAGAAGGTGGGAAGCAGGGGGAGGTTGGAGCAGAGCGCGGACATGATCTCATTCAGCTTTAAGGGCCTCCCCCCGTGTGCTGTGCAGAGACTAGGCTGTCTTGAAATATGGCCCAGCTACATAGGTTAGCTAATGCTCGAAGCCAGCGCCATCCTCCCCGCACATCAAAGGGGGCCCTTGTTGGCCGTGGGGTAGGGTCTGTGCCAGGAGCAGACTGTGCACATCACATACAAGGACCCTTTCCTGTTCCCCCGAGATGGGAAGTGAGACAAGTTTGCTTCACAACACCCCATTGATCTGTGCTTCAAAACTCAGAAGGGACGCGGGC
>RCUC01089067.1:0-14448 GCA_003697995.1 Taxidea taxus jeffersonii
AATTTTTTATTTTGAACCAATCTTAGACTTACAGTAAAGTTGCAAATGTAGTACACAATTCCCACATACCATTCACCCTACTTGTCCTAATATTAATGTTTTATATGACCAGGGTACAATGATCAAAACCAGGAATTTAAATTGGTAAAATACTATTAAATCAAACTAATCAAAATTTACTGGTTTCTCCACTAATATTTTTTCTCTGGTCCAGGATCTTATATGGCATTTAGTTGCTTTTTTTCTCCTTTGTCTTCTCCAATCTGTAAGTTCCTCAGCCTTTCTGTCTTTCATGAGCTTACTATGAAGAGTACTTAGGAGTTATTTTGTAGGGTCCCTTAATTTGGGTTTGTCTGTTTTCTCATGATTGGAAAGAAATTAAGTATTTTTGGGAGGAATATCACAGAAGTGATTTTGTCTCTTTCTTAGTGCATGATATTAATGGGTTTATGATGCAGATATGCCTCATTAATGATAATGTTAACCTTTATCACTGGGTTAAGGTGGTGTTTACCCCATTAATCCATTGTGAAGCTACTATCTTTCCCTTTGTAGCTAATAAATATCTTTGGGGAGATACTTGAAGATTATACAAATATCTGGATTTTTCTCAAACCCACTAATTTTATTTTTATAGCTTGCCTTAAGTTTTATTTATTTAAAATTTTCTTAAGTTAACATAAAGTGTAATATTGGTTTCTGGAGTAGGATTCAGTGATTCATTACTTACATACAACACCCAGTGCTCCTCACATTAACTGCCCTCTTTAATACTCATCCCCCACCTAGGCCATCCCCTACCCACATACCTCCATCAAACCTCAGTTTTTTTTGTCTTTAAGAGTCACTTATGGCTTGCTTTCCCTCTCTCCTTTTTTCCTTTTTCTCCATCCATATGTTCATCTATTTTCTTTCTTGAATTCCACATATGAGTGAGATCATATATCAAACCCACTAATTGTAGCATCCATCAGTGTATCTTGTCCTCGACAATTAGTAATATGGTGTTTGCCTAATGGTGATTTCTCTATTTCTCTCTTTCCCACTAATTTATTAATTGGAATTTTTCTGTAAGGAAAAGCTTCTCCTTATCTCTTATCATTTATTTACTAATTTATTTATATCTCTATAAACTCATGAATATTTGATTTATAAACTCCAGCATTATCACTACTTATTTTATTGTATAAATTGTTTCGGGTTTGGCTAGTAGAAGGCTCCTATGTTATTTTGACCAGCCTCTATCCTATTCTCAGCACTTCCTGGTACCATAAGATGTTTTAGGCTCTTGTATTATCCCTCCCTGGCCCTGGAAATCAACTACCTGTCCAAAGAAACAGTTCCTTTTATTGGAGAAATGCTTAGAAACAAAGATCTGGGTGCTAGGTGTGTTCACTGGTACTGGGGTATCATTGCTTCTAGGTCCTCTAGCAGAGATAGGAGAGATATTTATGTATGCACATTAATCATACATATACATATTGTGTATCTTCTATGTAGCAAATGCCAATGAATTCATACTGACACCTTTGATTCCAATCCAGTACCTCAAGGGCTCATTTTAGTCTTCCTCCTTTCCTCATTGGTAACTTCTTCAACCATAAAACAATTGTTGACTCTTAGTTCATTTACTTATTTGTTCAATTTTAGTATATACAGAGTTTCAGAATTAACTCATATCCCTGTGAGAAACACATTTATTAACTTGATTATAGCATTTATGTAGAGTTCTCTTTGTCTTTAGTTATATAGTATCCAATCAAGATAGTGTTTCCTGAAGTTATTTGGATTAGTTATTTTGGATTATTTTTCTTTGCCATTTCTTTCAGTGTGGTTATGTCATTCACTTGTAATACAATTAGGTCCATTTGTTAGTAATTGCATTTATTCTCTTCTATTTACACTCAGGTGGCTTCCTTCAGCTTTATGCACTGCCATGGTTTCACTGATGATCTCTTCTGAGCTACATAGCCACACACGTACCCAACCACTTTTCTGGACATCCCTAGGCAGATGTCTCTCAGATTTCTCAAACTTAACATGTCCAAAACTCATTCTCTCTCAAACCTCTTGTCATATACTTTGCAACGGGATAAAGTACGTATGAATACCAACTCTATTGCCAGACTGATTGGGTTTGATTCCCAGCTCCACAACTTACTTGCTGTGTGAGTTCAGTTGTATAAGTTACTCAACCTTTCTATGTGGTTCACTTTCCTCACCTGCAAAACTAATAATAATAGTACTTACCTCATATGTTTGTTGTGAGGATTAAGTGAGTAAATATTCTGAAACCCTTTAGAATGTAATAGCACATGGTAGCCATATTTATATGTTACATATTATTCTTACTCTATTAAATTCCCTATCTCAATGAATAGCACCAGCAAGCCTGAAACCTGAATGTCATTCCTGACCTTTCTTTCACTTAGTCTCTCTCTTCAATTAAAGTCAAATCCTGGTAAATTTATCCCCTTAAATATGTAGTGAATTCTCCATCCTCACTTCCACTACCTTGATTCAAGCCACTCACCTTGCACTTTGACTACTGCCACACTCATCGAACTAGTCCTTAACTTTAGTCCAATATCTTTCTCACACCAGAGCCAGAGCGATCTCTCTCCACACCCCTTCTCTATCTTGGAAATACCTTCATTTTATTTTTTGGCAAATATTAAAACAAAATTTTTTGTAGATATAGAAAAACAGAAAGAAAATCCTACCATCACCCAGAGATAACCAGTTACTTTTTTGGGGGATATATACTTGCAGTCTTTTTCTATGCAAATATACACACATATTATAATATGCTGTATATATATATATATATATAATTATTACATATATATAAAACTTTATTTTTTGAAATGTGGGTTGTAATTATTTTAATTGATGATATTGTACATATCACTTCAGGACAGAAAACAAAACTAAATATCATTTAAAAATTAGGGTTATATAGTCTCTTCAACAAATGATGATGGGAAATCAGTGCAAGAGAATGCAACTGGACCACTTTCTTATACCATACACAAATATAAATTATAAATGGACTAAAGACCTAAATGAGACCCAAAACCATAAAAAATCCTATTAGAGAGCATAGGCAGTAATATCTTAAACACTGACTGTTGCAACATTTGCTAGATATGACTTAGCAATTATACTACTAGGTATTTACCCAAAGGATACAAAAATACAGATTTGAAGGGGTATATGTACCCCAATGTTTATAGCAGCATTATCAACAACAGCCAAACTATGGAGAGAGCCCAAAAGTTCAACAACTGATGAGTGGATAAAGATAAAGAAATGGATAAAGATGAATGGATAAAGAATGGACACACACACACACACAGACAGAATAGAATATGACTCAGCCATCAAAAAGAATGACATCTGGGGACGCCTGGGTGGCTCAGTTGGTTAAGCGGCTGCCTTCGGCTCAGGTCATGATCCCAGCATCCTGGGATCGAGTTCCGCATCGGGCTCCTTGCTCGGCAGGGAGCCTGCTTCTCTCTCTGCCTCTGCCTGCCACTCTGTCTGCCTGTGCTCACTCTCTCTGACAAATAAATAAATAAAATCTTAAAAAAAAAAAAAAAAAGAATGACATCTCGCCATTTTGCAATGATGTGGATGGAGCTAAGGAGTATTATGCTAAGTGAAATAAGTCAGTCAGAGAAGGACAGATACCATATGATTTCTCATACATGGACTTTAAAAAAGAAAACAGATGAACATATGGGAAGGGGAAAAGAAAAAGAGAGAGGGAAGCAAACCATAAGTGACTTTTATTTATTTATTTTTTAAAAGATTTTATTTATTTATTTATTTGTTAGAGAGAGAGCGAGCGAGCACAGGCAGAGTGGCAGGCAGAGGCAGAGGGAGAAGCAGGCTCCCTGCCGAGCAAGAAGCCCGATGCGGGACCGATCCCAGGACGCTGGGATCATGACCTGAGCTGAAGGCAGCCGCTTAACCAACTGAGCCACCCAGGCATCCCCATAAGTGACTTTTAAAGACAGAAAACAAACTGAGGGTTAATGGATGGGTTGCATGGGTGATGGGTATTAAAAAGGGTACTTGTGAGGAGCACTGGGTGTTATATGTAAGGGTGAATCATTAAATTCTACTCCCCAAACCAATATTGCATTATATGCTAACAAAATGTAAATTTAAAAAAAAGTTACTTTCCACATAGAAAAAACAAAAACAAATTATTAAAAAAGTGGCACACATATATGTGCCACATTTAAAAATATATTTTATATATTTATAAAATTTTAATATATTTATGTATTTTATATATGTTTTATATATTTTATATATACACACTCACACACACAGAATGGAATATTACTCAGCCATTTCAAAAAGAATGAAATCTTGCTATTTCCAACAGCACAGAAGGAGTTAGAGGATGCTAAGCGAGATAAATCTGTCAGAGAAAGACACATGCCATATGATTTTATTCATATGTGTAATTTAAGAAACAAAACAAATGAACAAAGGAAAAAAAGAGAAATAGACAAACCAAGAAAGAGACTCTTAAATACAGAGAACAAACTGATAGTTGCCAATGGGGAGGTGAATAAGGGGCTAAGGTTGGTGGGAGGATAGGTGAAACAGGAGATGGGGATTAAAGAGTACACTTACCATGGTGAGCACTGAGTAATATACAGAATTGCTAGATCACTTACTGTACATCTGAAGTTAATGCAACACTGTATGTTCAGTATACTGGAATTAAAAACTAATAAGTAAACATATATTTATATGTATGAAAATACATAAACAAAAAATAAAAATAACAAAATTTAAAAAATAGTGTTATAGTATAATCAACTGTGTGCAATACCCAAAATTTATTTAACAACTTCATAAACATTTTAGAGAGCCTTCTTTTCCCTTCTCCCCTTCCTTCCACTGTTATAGACAATAGCAAACATTGTACAGTTTTGGCATAATCTTGTCTGAATATTTCTTTAGGATAAATTCCTAGAACTGCTGGATCAAAACAAAGGTAAAACACTATTGAGGAAGGCTGTATCATTTTACTAATTCATCAACAATATGAGAGTGACCATTAGCCAAGAATAATAAGCATTATTTAAAAAAATAGAATAGTAAAATATAATAAATAGTATATAATCTAATTTTTAGATAACATGGGAGGCAGAACTTCATATTTTTAGCTTTCATATTTTATCTTTTATAAATTACCCTTTGTGTCATTTGTCCACCTTTCTACCATTTTGCCTTTTTCTCATTGATTTGTAAGAATTTTTTTTAAAGATTTTTATTTATTTATTTGATAGATCACAAGCAGTCAGAGAGGCAGGCAGAGAGAGAGAGAGGAGGAGGCAGGCTCCCTGCTGAGCGGAGAGCCCGATGTGGGGCTCAATCCCAGGACCCTGGGATCATGACCTGAGCCGAAGGCAGAGGCTTTAACCACTGATGCACCCAGGCGCCCGATTTGTAAGAATTCCTTATTACAAACTATATTGTGCAGGAAAGGATTAACTGAGTGGGTCTGGGTCCTCCAAACTCTGCATATTTTAAGGAGAGGTTTGAGCCTGGTCTGGTTCCTGAGAGATAACCTATAATGCCTTGCAACACCCACCCTGTTCTAGTGTCTTTGGTTACCTGAGGCTTTGGGACAGGTCAGAAAGTTTATGCTAAAATAGGATTTATAGCGGCATTCTTGGGACACGTAGGATCACCTTGACCACTGGAGGGACTGGAGATTGAAGATCAGTAAAACAGGTGGTCAGCTATGCCTACATGACCAACTTCCAATAAATACTCTGGATGCCAAAGTTTGCATGAGATTCCCTGGCTGGCAATACTGTATGTATGTTAATTACACATCACTTTTGGGAGAATTAAACACTATCTGCATGACTCTTACTGAGAGAAGGCAACTGAAAGCTTTGCACCTGGTCTTTCCCTGACTCTGCTATACCTGCTTTTTTTGTTGCAGATTTTAATCTGTCTCTTTTCACTGTAATACTCATGCTACTGTAAGTATAACAATTTTTCTGAGTTCTATGAGTTCTTTTAGCAAATCACGCAACCTGAGGGTGGTCTTGGGGATCCCTGAACACAGACATAAACAGCAACTCCCTTGTGATAACATAAATAACAAATGTAGTCTCCATGTTATCACGGGTCTTTCATTCTTTGCTGCTTAAAAAAAAAGTTAATTTAAAAATCTTCTCCATCATAAAACGTTTTCTTCTCCCCTGTGTAGGTTCTAAGTATGTGTGAGGGTTTTGTTTTTTCCTTACACATTTATACATGTTCATAAGTTTTTTACACATTCTACATGAAATATAAGTACACAACACTTGGGAGTATATGAGTAAGACTGAGTGACCTTCAACACCTCTTCTATTCTACTTCCCTCGCTGGAAGTAGTTCACCATCAGTCATTTGGTGTACATCCTTTTTTGGCCATTTATGAACATATATAATATTACCACATCCCTACATAACATAACTCACAACATATTATGTGCCACTGTTCTGCAGCATCATTTATTCCCTAAATGTCTTAGAGGTCTTTCCTTGTTTAACTTCAAAATAAACTACCTTATTCTATTTTATAGCAGTACAGTATTCTACTGTATGGATCTATCATAATATATTTAGCCATATTGCTAGTGAACATTTAGGCTGTTCCCATTTCTCACAATTGCAAATAATATTGCAATAAACATCTTTTTACACACCTCCTTGTGTACGTATTTCTGCAAGACTGAGTCCAGAATGAAATTTCTGAGCCTGAGTGAGCTCATTTAACATTTTGGTACAAATTGTCAAATTGCCATTCAAAGTGCCTTCCTCAGTCTTACAACTGGTGCCCTTCCCTGGGCACTTTCCTGTACACCTTGTATCATCAATATTTTTATATATTGCTAGTCTACTGGGTGAAAAATATCTTTGTCTTTTTTTAAGATTTTATTTATTTATTTGACAGACAGAGATCACAAGTAGGCAGAGAGGCAGGCAGAGAGAGAAGAGGAAGCAGGCTCCCCACTGAGCAGAGAGCCTGATGTGGGGCTTGAAGTAGGACTTGATCCCAGGACCCTGGGATCTTGACCCAAGCCAAAGGCAGAGGCTTAACCCACTGAGCCACCCAGGCGCCCCTATCTTTGTCTTTATTTGCGTTCTATGGTTACTTACGAGGTTAAGCATTAAAAAAATTTTGTGTGTGTGTGTTTTGGTTACCTGTATTTTTTAAAATTGAATAATTTATTTGAGAGAAAGAGAGAGTGCCAGAGAGCACAAGCAGGGGAAGGGGTAGAGGGAAAAGCAGGCTCCCTGCTCAGCCCCATGCAGGACTCAATCCCAGAGGACCTGAGCCAAAGGGAGAGGCTTAACCACTGAGCCATCCCGGCACCCTGGTTACCTGTATTTCTTCCATACATGGCCTATGGGTATCCTTTGCCCATTTTTCTTTTTCCTTTCTCTCTCTCTTTTTTTGCTATTAACAGAGGCTCTTTACATTTTATGGACATTAATCCTTTGTCTCTTACAGATGTTGCAAATATTTTCATGTGTCTTGTTTTTAGCCCTTTGTTCTTTTTGAATACAGGAATTTAAAATCTTGACATAATCTAATGAATCTTTCCCAGACGGTGTGTGTCGTGTTTAAGTAGTTTGGAATGGCTACAGCAGGAAGTGCAAGGCTGGAAGGCGAAACATTAAGATCGTAAAGGGCTTTGAGGGCACTGCCAAGGCCGCGCACAACTGTCCTGATGGCAACCGAGGACACGTCAAGGCTTTCAGCCACACGGCGACTGTCAACGAACATTGCTGTCCAGTCACTAGTACCACCAGCAAACCTGTGTCTCAGAGAATTACAATTTTTGTCCAAGCTTCACAGTTTCGAATACATCAGGAGAAACAGACCATTGGCTCGAAGGGCACAAGGGGGGCTGGCGCTGCCGCAGACGAGAACGAACTCAAGGGTCCCAGCGCGGAAGCTGCCCGAGCGGCGGGAGATACGGCCTTGCAGCCGGGCCGAGCGGGCTGTGCGCGCCTGCGGAACACGACGGAAGCCACCTCAGTTCAGGGGGAAACGGACTCAGTCCCTAACGGCAGGACGACCGGGAAAGGGGCCTATTCCTACCCAACGACTTACCACAAAATGCACACCGCCCCAATACAGGTGGAAATGTAAACAGGCCATCTAAAATTCCTCCAAAAGCAGTAGAAAAAACAAAGGCGGATGTGTTCGTGGTCTCGAGCCGGGGAGAGACCTCCCGAGACGAGGAGCGCCGTCGCCCACACGGAAACCCGCTGCGGAAGACGGCGGAGGAGGACGCGCTCCCGACCCCGCGGCGGGGAGGCCGGGGGCTCCGGGTGGAGCGCGGGCGGCCACCGCCACCGCGACGCGCGCATCCCCGGCCGCCGCCCGCGCTGCCCCCTCGCCCGCCTCCCGGCCCGCCGCGCGCCGCACTCACCGGCCTCCGCAGACAAAGGGCGCCCTGGGCCGCTCCGCCCCCTGACGCCGCGGCCGCCGCCGGGCCCGAGTTGGGCGGGCCGCGGTGCTGAGGGCCCGACTGCCTGAGCCAAGGACGCCCGGCGGCGGGGCCCGTGGGGCTGGACCAGACGCCCGCGCCGGCCCGGCTCCGACCGAAGCTTCCCCGCGATGGCGACCGCGCGGCGCGGGCTTGGGCTCCGCCACACGCATGCGCCGGCGGCGATCCGGGCGGCCCGCTTCCCGCGTGCCGAACTCGGAACTCCCACACGCTCGCCCGCGGGCTTCCACAGTCGCGGCGCTCCCGGGGCCCCGGACCTCCGTCCCGCGCTCCCGGGGCTCCGCCGCCGGGCCGCCGGGCGGGGGCGAGTCGGCCGAGGCCCTCCCACAGCCCTTACGGTCAGCGTATGGCACGACCGGGCTCGCGCCGGGCACCGGCCCCAGGCCCCCGCCGGCTGCTCGGAGTGAGCGCCGCGGAGCGCCGCGGTGACGAACGCGGGCGGCTTCCCCGCTGGAACGCGGCGTCCTGAGGCGAGGAGCGGCGCTCTGTCAGCGGGGCTGACGGCCGGCCCGGCCGGGACGCTCTCCAGCACGACCCCGCCCGCGGTGGCCGGCGCGGTACTGCGGGCCCCCGTCCCCTCGGAAAGCGCGGGCGACCGGGCACTGCCAGGCGGCGTCGCGCACCGGCCCTCGCGGAGCACACTCGTCGCTTGGAGGGCGCCCCAGCACCGCCACTTTTCCTCGGCACCCTTGTCGCTCAGCGCGGCGGCCTCTCCCCGGAAACGCAGGTCTGGCGGCAGCTCCTCCGCGGCCCGGTTAAGTGGTCGTGAGATCCGGCGATGTCCTCTCGGCGGCTCCGAGCCCTGGTGGAAGTAAAAGGGATTCAAGTGTGGTCCCCGCGGAGTTCGCTTATATCGGTTTCCGGCGTTGAAACAGCGACCGGACAGTCCCGTCGACTCCTCGGTGCGCATCAGGGTAGGCGCGTCTTACCCTCTTGGCCTGCCGCACCCGCCCACCGCCCTCAGCTGGAGACCATCACTTCGTTAGGGGTAGTTGAGTCTTTTTCTAGGTTTATCTCTTCCCGCCCCACCCCTTGGCTTGTTCGTTTTGTTTCTTAAACTCCGCCTAGGAGCGAAATTAGAAGGCACCCGTCTTTCTCTGACGGACTTACGTCACTTAGCATAATGCGCTCGACTTCCACCCAAGTAGTCGCCAAGGCGAGCGTCCATCGTCCTGAGGGTCGAGTACTCTTCCGTGCTGTTCGCGTACGCACCCCCGCGCGCGCTGTGCACACAGACGGACACGGCCCTGTACGTCACACGTAATGTTCGTCACTCTGGTATGCTCGTGTGTGTAGAAAACACATGCACCTCTTTATCCGTTCATCAGTCGGCACGCTTGGGTTGTTTCCACATTCGGCTGTTAGGTAAAGCTGCTCTAAAGAAAGGGTGAATATCTCCATCTGAATTGGAGTTTTTGTATCGTTTGGGTAAATACCCAACGGTGCCATTGCTTGATTGCAGAGTACTTCTGTTTTTGACTCTTTGAGGAACCTCCATACTCTTTTCCACAGTGGCTTTACCAGTTTGCATTCCCCCCAACATTGTAAGATGGGTCCTTTTTCTCCACATCTTCCCCAATATTTGTTTCTTGTGGTTTTTACTTTAGCCATTCTATCAGGTCTGAGGTGATATCTCGTTGTAGTTTTGATTTGTATTTTCCTGATGATGAGTGATGTTGAGCATCTTTTCATGTGCCTGTTGGCCATCTGGATGTCTTCTTTGGAGAAATGTCTATTCATGTCTTCTGCCCATTTTTAAATTGTATTATTTGTTTTTTGGGTTTTGAGTTGTATAAATTCTTTGTATATTTAGGATACTAAAGTTTTATCAGACATGCTATTTGCAAGTATCTTCTGAATTCAGTACATTGCTTTCTAGTTTTCTTGATTGTTTCTTTTACTGTGTAGCTTTTTATTTTGATGTAGTCCCAATAGTTTATTTTTTGCTTTTGTTTCCCTTGCTTTAGGAGACATACCTAGAAAAATGTTGTGACAGCCAGTGTTAGGGAAATTACTACCTGTACTCTCTTCTAGGTTTTTTATGGTTTCAGGCCACACATTTAGGTCTTTCATCCATGTTGAACTTTTTTGGTCATGATGTAAGAAAGCAATCCGGTTCTATTCTTTTGGATGTTGTTCGGTTTTCTCAACACCGTTTGTTGAAGACACTCTCTTTTTCCCATTGCATATTCTTTCCTGCTTTGTCAAAGATAAGCTGACTAGGGACGCCTGGGTGGTTCAGTTGGTTAAGCAGCTGCCTTCGGCTCAGGTCATGATCCCAGCGTCCTGGGATCGAGTTCCACATTGTGCTCCTTGCTCAGCAGGGATACTGCTTCTCCCTCTGCCTCTGCCTGCCACTCTGTTTGCCTGTGCTCGCTCCCACGCTCTCTCTATCTGACAAATAAATAAATAAAATCTTAAAAAAAAAAAAAAAGATAAGCTGACCAGACAATTGTGGGTTTATTTCTAGGTTTTCTATTTGGTTCTGATGAAGTTCTAGAACCTAGGTGAGGTTCGGTGGGGCGAGGTTCGGAGCCACTGGCTAAGAAAGAATTCTTAAGACGTCTCTGGTGCAAAAAGGTGTTTATTAAAGCATGGGGACAGGACCCATGGGTAGGAGGAGATGCTGCCCTGATATCCTGAGGAGTGGCTGATTATATACACAGGAGTTGGGTACGTGAGGACAAAGGGGGTGTTCAGAAGGGCTGTCACAGCAAAGAAGACTGTCAGGATACCGGGGGCCTGGTTATTGTCAAGCCAAGGCTGTTTTTACCTCAAATGAGGCACTAGCATGAAGACAGTTGGGAGTTTCCTGATGGAATGTCATATTCCTTCTATCAAGCGTCCTTGTCAATGAGCTTTAGGTTTAGAAGAAATTTAACTTTATTTATATTTTCTTTCATCTCAGTCTCCTTCAGTTTTATGGAGGGGAGGGTGGTGTTAGGGCTTTAGGAACTGAGTTGTTTGTCTCTGGAAGTTAGGATATTGATAAGATAGCTTCTTTGTTGTTAATCACTAGGGCATTTGTGAACCAAGGGAGACTCCTATCTTGTCTTGCAGGATTGTGATCTCTGCAAGTTAACTATTTGTTTTTCTTTTAGGGCAGCCCGGGGTGCCTGAGGAATGTCACACATATTTCCGAGGGGAGGAGGTGGAGAGGAGGTGCAGGGTGCCAGCTTTTGCTATGGCCTCAGCCAGCCTTCTGCTCCTTCATCAGTTCCTTTGATTTTTGTGTCTACTTTCATGCCAGTATAAACTGTTTTGATTTTGACAGCTTTGTAATATAACTTGAGATGTGAAATTGTGACCCCTCCAGCTTTGGTATTCTTTCTCAAAATTGCTTTCTCTATTCAAGATCTTTTGTGGTTCCATTAAACTTTTAGGTTGTTTGTTTTAGTTCTGTGAAAAATGCTGTTGGTATTTTGATAAGGATTGCATTAAAGGTGTAGATTGCTTTGGGTGATATTGACATTTTAACAATATTTGTTTTTCCAATTCATGAGCATGGAATCTCAATTTCTTTCATCAGTGTTCTATAGTTTTCAGAGAACAGGTCTTTAACCTTCTTGGTTAAATTTATTCCTAGATATTTTATTATTTTCAGTGCAGTTGCAAATTGGATTGTTTTCTTAATTTCTCTTTTTTTAAAAAGATTTTATTTATTTATTTGATAGAGAGAGAGTGAGCGCAGGCAGACAGAGTGGCAGGCAGAGGCAGAGGGAGAAGCAGGCTCCCTGCTGAGCAAGGAGCCCCATGTGGGACTTGATCCTAGGACGCTGGAATCATGACCTGATCTGAAGGCAGCTGCTTAACCAACTGAGCCACCCAGGCATCCCTTAATTTCTCTTTCTGTTGCTTCATTATCAATGTATAGAAGTGCAACGGATTTCTTTATATTGACTTTGTATCCTGGGACATTATTGTATTCATTTGTCAGTTCTAGTAGTTTTTTGGTGGAGTCTTTCAGGTTTTTTCCAATAGGGAAAGTTTTACTTCTTTACCAATTTGGATGCCTTTTATTTCTTTTTGTTGTCTGGTTGCTGTGGTTAGGATTTTCAGTACTGCCACTTCCTGACCATGCACAGGAGAAGAATGAGGCACAAACAAGTCAGCTGCAAGAGAAGGGGAGCAGGGGTCGACAGTAGAGAAGACTGTTGCCCGGAACAACCCCTCAGTCTCATATTTATTGGAAAGTAGGTAACAACCCACCAAGAAGCCAAAGTAGGTTACACATTGACCACGAGTCATGTAGGTAAGTAAGAAGAAAGGCAAAATATGTCTGGTCACGTAGTACATGACCAATAGTTGAGCAAACCCAAACAAAAGGGATTGACTAACTGCAGGTGCTCTCCAGGGAAGAGATAACAGAAAAATGAAGCAGGTGGCATTCTACCCTGAGTGGTCCAGGTGTTCCCAGGTGCTGGGCTTCAAGGACATATATCATCTTCTCCCCCAGAGGTCTGTTGCTAGTACATGTTTTTCTTGAGGCTATATCTAAGCATGCTTGGTGACTAGTATAATTTCTCTTGGGATATATTTTAAGTAGTACATTGCTCTGAGGGACAGTTACACAGTACTATGTTGACTAAAACTGGTGAGAGTGGACATCCTTGTCTTGTTCCTGACCTTAGCGGAAAAACTCTCAAAGTTTCACCATTGAGTATAATGTTCATTGTGGGTTTGTCATATATGGCCTTTACTTACACTGAGCTACGTTTCTTCTAAACCTACTTTGTTGAGGGGTTTTGTCCTGAATGGATGTAATTTGGCAAATGCTTTTTCTGGATCTGTTGAAATGATCATATGGTTTTATCCTTTCTCTGTTGATGAGATGTATCATGTTGATTGATTCACAAACATTGAACCACCCTTGCACACTGGGAGTAAATCCCACTTGATTGTGGTTAATGGTTTTTTTAATGTATTGTTGGATTCTGTATTTTGTGAAGGATTTTTTAATCTATTTTCATCAGAGATACTGTCCTGTAGTTTTCTTTTTCTTTTTTTTTTAAAAAGATTTTATTTATTTATTTGTCAGAGAGAGAGAGCGTGAGAGCGAGCACAGGTAGACAGAGTGGCAGGCAGAGGCAGAGGGAGAAGCAGGCTCTCTGCCAAGCAAGGAGCCCGATGTGGGACTCGATCCCAGGACGCTGGGATCATGACCTGAGCCGAAGGCAGCTGCTTAACCAACTGAGCCACCCAGGCGTCCCATGTAGTTTTCTTTTTATAGTGGTGCCTTTTCTGTTTTGGCATCAGGCTAATGCTGACACCACAGAATGTATTTGGGAGTTTTACTTCCTTTCTATTTTTTGGGATAGTTTGAGAAGAATAGGTATTGGTGACTAACAGAATAAAAAATTTTTTTCTTTACATGTTTAATAGAATTCTCCTGTGTCACCGTCTGTTCCTAGATTTTTGTTTGTTGGGAGATTTGATTACTGATTCAGTTTCTTTGGTAGTGTAAGGGCCTATTTAGCCAAAACGGCTACATTTCGGTTGAATAGCCATTGTGTTTATGCAGTAAAACTTAAACTGTCCCTCCCCCCCTTCCGCCAGGCAACGCCGCTCCCCGCAGGGGACTTACTTAAAAACAAGTCCCACAAGTCCCGGAAACCAGTCCCAGGTAACAAAGCCCAAATACAAGGGTGGGTCAGGCCTGGTGGAGGTATCCAATCAGTGAGGCGCGCATACTGTCTCCCTAGCTACCAAGGTGTGGACCACGCCCTCTGGGTGCCAATTCTGACCAAGGTGATAGGGTTGTTCAAATGCCTACTGTGGGGTAAATTGTAACTCAATTGGTCATTTATGTGTGACCTAGCCTGACCGTGCAGTTTTCTCTGTGTCATTGGCCACCTGTGCGTGGCTAGGCCCAACCACATGGCCTTTGCCCTTAAAAGCCAGT
>RCUC01089068.1:0-10722 GCA_003697995.1 Taxidea taxus jeffersonii
GGACTTGATCCCAGGACTCCAGGATCATGACCTGAGCCGAAGGCAGTCACCCAACCAACTGAGCCACCCAGGCGCCCAAATACAGCTTGTCTTAAAGCAAGATTTACAGAAAAACTAACAGCTAACCACCTACAAGTACACAGTGGAAGTAAAACTTGGCCTATTCCTTGTCTTAGAGTGATTTCTACAGAAATTCAACCATACTTTCAGTTACCTCTAAATAAAAATGTTACCGATCTCTTACTTCACAACGTAATCCTTAACTTTCCTTCTACACCCTATCAGACAATCACCTTCAAATTCACTTCAAAAGTTTTTAAGCTAGATACAGAGGAGCGTCCAGTTTCCAGTTCCAGTGCTTCCTATCAACCTAATTCCAAAATAACTTTAAAAGGTTCTTTCTCCAGGGTTTAGAATTGCCCATTATATTTAGGTAAGGGCAGGCTTAACTGCAATCTGAAAGATCCTGAAATACAGTGGCTTATATAAGATAGAAGTTTCTCTCCCACGCTACTATTCTGAGTGAATGATCCAGGACTGGTGAAGCATCAGCATCTCCATCATTGGACTTCCATCTATGCATCTAAGAAAGCTGCTCCAGGTCTCTACCATTTTCTAAGCAATGGGAAAGCAGAATAAGATGGCAAGCGCCTCCCTTCTAAAGACCTGATCCAGTGCACACAGCACTTCCACTCATTTCCCATCATCCAGGACTTAGTCCCATGAGTACCCCCAGTGGCAAAAAAGTAAAAAAAAAAAAAAGGTAGTCACTAGGGCAGTCACTAGCTGAGCATTACAATGCCCAGCTCCAACTCAAGAAGCCTCTTAGGAGAGGAGGACTAATAAAAGATAACTGGCTGTCTGTGATGCTCTTAGGAGACCAAAATTATTAAATTGCTTTTTTTTTTTTTAAATTTTATGTAGGCTCTATGCCCAACATGGGGCTCAAACTCATGACCCCGGGATCAAGAGTCACATACTCTACCAATGGAGCCAGTAAGGCACCCCTAAATTGCTTTTTTAATATTCCCAGATCAAACTCTTGATAGCTAGCTATGCTATCCTTTTCTTTCTCTGCTCAACAAAAACTGCCCTTCTGCTCCTCACAACTGGGTAAAAGCCAGAAGAGGGAGAATATGATTACTGACACATGCTGGCCCCTTCTCGCCGAGTTCCCCAACCTACTTCAGTCCTCTCTCAGGAGGCTTCGCTTTAACACAGCTTCTTTTTGTTTAAAGGCTTCCTTGTTTTAGTCTATCCTCTGGGGAAAGAATCTTAAATACAGTTATTGGAAATTACTAGAAGCAATACTGCTTTACTCATTAAAATTTACTTAGTGCAAAAAAACAGGTCTTAAATATGTTTACGTAATCATTTTTTCCATGATGTTAGAAATCCTATGATTAAAAAGTATGAGAAGAAAAAGGAAATAAACTTGCAGAAGTGTTGCTTACATAAATGAGAAATAACTATGAAGATGAATTTACTTAATTTGCTGGTCATAAAGAAATGCGTACATAGCTTTATGGGGGTGGGGGAAAGGGCAGAGGGGCAGAGGGAGGGGGAGAGAGAGAATCTCAAGCAAGCTTTCCGCCCAGCACAGAGGCTGATGCCGGGCTCGATCTCACGACCTTGAGATCGTGACCTAAGCCGAAAACAAGAGCTGGACCCTTAACTGACTGAGCCACCCAGGTGCCCCAGAAATATGGATACTTTTAAACTTAATGCAGGAAGGTGTCCAGTGAAGCCTTAGGTATTACCTGTCTCATTAAAGGGCTCATATAAAGATCCTTTAATTTAAATAGAAGCTCTCAGTTCAATTAAAGGAATCTTCTGTAAGGAAAATCTAAGAAGGAACATACTCACTGCCAAAGAAAGTATACCTAACAAAGTATTTTAAGTCCCCTAGTATTTCATAATGTTTGAGACAGTATTCCCCTAGGTATAGTTTCTGAGATGCTCATTACTTTAAGCTAATAAGAAAGTGCCAGGTGTTCGTGATGATTTTATCTCACTTGAGAAAAGCCTTTATCCTAGGCTTCCAGATGATTCTAAATCATAAGGTAAGCATGCCCAGAACCACTTAATAACACATTAACTCATCTAAATGTTTACTCCTTCATTCTTAAGTAATCATACCTATATATAGGCTGAATAATTTGTAAAGACTGACCTGGGAATTGAAGGTTCTGATGTTCCATCACCCACAGGTAAGGGCTTCTCCATATTATAGGTCACTGTCAGGGGGTATAGGTAAGAAAAGCTTACTGGAATGTCTTCTTCCGAAGTCTTGAAGCTAGGTGCCCCCAGCCTTTCTTAAAACACACCACCTTTTTATGGGTGTTTTCAAGTCCCATTTTGGCCAAAAATGTTCACTGATAAATACACAGATATATTTAAATTCTGAAGCTCAAGCAAAGAAACCAGAGATGATAAATAACAATATCAACAAAAGAGGAAATCACTAGAGAAACCAAAAGTCTGAGCTCCCCAAGGCCTTTTTTATTGGAGCTGTAAATCCTATCAGCCAAAGGGGAACTTGGGGCAGTTTGCCCACAATCAGGTCTAACCAAGCAGCAGCAGTGGGAAGAAGTCCAGATGCAGTGCCAACAATACTTGGATGATTGCCACAATGAGTAACATTTGTCAAGCATTTGTATGACTTCGCTACACTACAATGCAGCTCTGCTATACAGTTCACAACATTTCGGTTAATTATACTTCTATAAATAATCTACAGTCAAACAAAGCAGCTGAAAGCTCAATTCATTTGGGGAAGAAACTGGTGCCCTAGCATGATACAAATGGCCTAGGACCACCTCCCAACATTGAAAACCCCAATCAAGGCATCTGACAACTGCAAAGGGGCTCCCATCAAAGTGGGAAGTGACCTTTTTACTTCACCTACAGAACATTTTCTAGTTTTGTTACTTTAAAATCGTTCCTTCTCTCTTAATCCCCCACCTAAATATCTGTCTTCCACAGGTCAACAATTAAATAATCCTTGATCTGGCTCCTCTCAGAGGAATGCTAATCTGCCGACTATATTGTATACTTTCTGGAAAGAGATCAAGGGAACCAGAAGAAAATGTGCTGCATTCAAACCTTTCGCTTAAGCGGGTAGCCCTGCAGTGCTACAACTTTCAAAGCTGACACTGACAGTTAGCTCTACAAACATTGAACGCCTCACTGGTGCCAAATCAGATGTCCCTGCTAGGAAGTTCATTGACTAAAAATGTTATGTGGTGTCATACCAAGCAACCATGTGCCAAGATTCTTGGGCTGGGATTAACTGCTGAAAGACAACATGGGAAATGTGGTGTCCTTCCTTATGAAACCAGAGCTCAGGGGGAGCACAGCGTTTTAACACTTCCATTCATGAGCCTTTGTGGGAGGAAGACTGGGATCATTACTGAAGACATTAATAAAAGTTTCCATGTTGGAACTCACAGCTACAATGAAAATGACAGGAATCACAACCGAGGCAAAGGCAGGGAGCAAAGTTCACCATCTAAGCCTTATCTGGAATTCAAAACAATGTAGCTTAGTATTTTATGATGGGGAAAAATCAAAGGTAAGCCCTCACCTGCGCTGTTCTATCTGCCTGGCAACGGCTGGTGAGGGAGCATAAAAGAAAAATACCCCACTGCCGTGACACAGAAAGGAAGGAGATCTGGGAAGCACAGAACAAAAAGGAAGTAGAGGGGAAAATCCAGCAATAGCACGCTGGCTACTATCGAATAGGCTGAGGACTTCAAGGTTTATTTCTTGGCTGATTCCCTTTCACCCATATTATAATCTGGTTCAACACACTTCAACTTATTTTCCCAATTCTAGGTGTCTCAAATACTTGAACAAGGCGGGGGCGGGGGGAGGAAGGAAGGAAGAAAACTCTCTTTAACAAAAAAGTTCCCCTCAAAGTTTTATAAACGTACAATAATTATAATTTCACAGAGAAGCCATTCGATTCCTGGCTCTCCTGCCATTGTTTTTATTCCACAATAATAATTTCTAACATTCACAACATGCTAGGGACTTTAAGTACATCATCTCATTCGATCATCGAGCCAACTCTGTGAGGTAGGCAGCAACCGAGGAAAGATGCGAGATCACAAACTAGCCTGTGGTGCAGCAGGGCATTAGTGCCCAAGCGCCATCTTTAGCTTCTATCCCATCCTTAACCCTCTACTTGGCAGATGTGGAAAAGGTACCTTAAACAACACAGAACTCAAGTTCTTTTACTTCACATCACATGTCCTTGCTATTTTTAAAGGTGATTTTTTAAAGATGAATCCCCATACTAGCTTCGTAGAAAGATTATGACTGCTCCTTAAACACTAGTTGGGGTACATGCTCTGGGATGGATGAAGATGAAGGAACAGGAGGGGCAGTGGTTTTAAAGTGATGACCTGGCTTAATCTTCTGAGAAAATTATACACAGAGAACTAACCTAACTCAAAGGTTGGCTCTCACAGAAAACAGGACCAAGGACAAGCTACAATTGATGAAAGTAGAGTGAGTTAGAATTTAAATCAAAGGGAATGCCTTTTCTTGATTTTTAGGGCAACTAGCTCACCCTTGTGGGCAGAAAACTTAACTGCACAACCACCAATTTCACCCACACCACATCATTAAAATATTGCACTGAAACTGGGGAAACTGATTAAGACCACTAGATAACCTTGAGGATTTCAGAGTGAGCAAGCTTTCCAAAGAGATCTACATGGCATAGATACTTACCTATCTACATTGTGTTAGCAAGACTCTACCTGAAAATCTGTCAATAGGAAGTCTCTGAAAGATTCTTAAACTCAAATATAAAACCAAGGATTTGTTGAAAACAATGTAACAAGAGTCATTATTTATAAATGAGTTTCTCTTCTGCAGTAGAGTCAATTATAAAAGATTAAAGTAGCAATTTTTCAACCTGGTAGAAATCACCTAAACTCTTAACAAAAGTGAGCTACAAAAATATTGACAGCAGCATTTATTTATTCTCTAAATATTTACTGAGTACTTGTTATATAATAGGCACTATGCTAAACAATGGAAACAGAGCAAACGACAGACTACTGCATTACTACACCGAGAATCAAAATACCGCTCTGCAACATTCCTGTAGCGACTTCAGCCTCAGTGGCCAAAGAAGGCCAATGCAGAAAACTGCGAACAACCCAAAGGTCCAACAGTAGTCAAGAGCCATATGTGCACCTGTATACACAACAGTATGCTAGGTAGGCACTAAAGCTCAGGTAGAGCCCTAAGTACCGATATGGAAGAGAATATAGACTATGAACTGGAGAAAGCAAGGGAAGAACAGAGTGCATAGGAGTCTATGTGTACGAATTTCTTAGAGCAAATATTCAGATGTGGGTATATGCACTGAAAACACCCCAAAATTATTAACAGTGATTACTTTCAGGAAGAGGAATCTGGAGTGAGGAGATTCTATATTCCAAATCATGTATATGTATTCCTTTCATTTAAACATTGAAATTTCATTTTTAATACAGAAAGAAAAGTGAAATCAGTATGACAGAACACATGGGCCTTCTATTCTTGATTTATTGGAAACTTAAAATTCTAAGGTACATAATTAATATTCCTAAAAAATGGGAGAGGATAGATCAAATGCATTCAACAAAATGAATGAAAACTAGATCTATTCCACTACTACTAATACTCAAATGTCCCTACTGGAGAGGAATGTTCAGATCTTTTTTTTTCTTCTTTTTTTTAATTTATTTGAGAGTGTGTGTGCGCACACGCATGCAAGCATGCAAGTGGGGGGAGAGGCAGAGGAAGAGAATCCCCAAGCCGACTCCCTGTTGGATGTGGAGGCAGGTGAGGGGCGCTCTATCCCACAACCCATGAGATCATGACTCAAGCCTACATTAAGAGTCAGATGCTCAACCGACTGAGCCACCAGGTGCCCCTAAATGTTCAGATCTTTCAAGCAGATTATTTAACTACTACAAATGTCCTGTGTGTGTTCATGTCCCTAAGTTTACTTAAAAAATAAAAATTTTAAAAAGGACCCCAATCATTCAAAAGTAAAGCATACGTCAAAAGACTGTTCCAAGATAAGTCTAATCACTGAGTGGCATTTTCCGGTCCAGGGTAAAGACCACATTTCCAAAATTAGCAAACCAAAACAGTATCTACCCTCTATGAGGCAATTAGCATTGTGTGCTTAATAACAGGGAAGATGGTCAACAAATGAGTCTAATTTTGAGTTTCTTACCTAATGCAGCATGATTTTCTTGCTCCTGACTCTTTCCCAAAGAGGCCATCATTTCTGAATATATATCAGTCCACCAAGGATTATACTTCAAAACCTGTTCAACAGCCTCGTCTTCAAAAAAGTCAGCTCTGGAAAGAAAACAGTGAACGAGCGTGTTACACAGAACTGGGCTGGTTTTCATTTTTTAAGATTTTATCTAAACTCATCACATTTGTGCTAGAAATACAAATTATTAATTCAAAGTACAGATCAAGGAAACAAGCAATGTATTTACTTTCTTTGTGGTCACACTCATCACCATAAAGCGAAAACTACGCATCTGACTAAAGGGATAGCCGACATTTCTGCTCTCTTCAGAAACAAGGTACAGAGAAGACCAGTCCTCCCCTGAAAGCCCATCCCCTGCACGGCCGTGGCATGGGGTGAAGAAGTAAATCTGAACACACAATGGACTGAAGCATGGAACCCAGGCTAGTTTTGTAAGTACCATGTATTTTGGTAAGGTTACAATAAAGGAAAAACACTTTTAACTCCACCAAGCAAAGAAAAATAAACATATCAACAGGAAACACAGGATACTGCATACCCACAAAAAGGCTACACATATACACACATACACATTTTTTAGCATGTGCCTTCATACTTTCTACCAAGATGCAATTTCTCTTTCATAACTCTGCTAATCCTAATAGTCCCTTTGCTTAAAACCACTGAAAAAGAAAAAAAGCAACCTTTGTAAAAAAACAGAAAATTAATTTTCCTGTACTTTACTTTCTCAGGGTTTTTTTAACATTTTATTTACTTAATTGAGAGAGAGATTGAGCAAGACAGAGAGCACAAGTTGCGGGGAGGGGCAGAGGGAGACGCAGACTCCCTCCAAGCAGGGAGCCCAGCACGGGGCTCCGTCCCAGGACACCAGGATCACAACCTGAGTCGAAGGCAGATGTTCAACTGACTAAGCCACCCAGATGCCCCTACTTTCTCAGTTTTAACTTGAAAAATAACTACTACATTCAAAATATACCCCTGGAGGACATTCATTCAGAAATTACAATTCTGCATTCAAAGTTGAAAACTGTATTCATAGGAAGAGAGTGACAAAAGGTATAACTCTGGGTGAAAAATTCATTTATATTTCAGTTAATTAGAAACTCAAGAAAGGGGTGCCTGGGTGGCTCAGTGGGTTAAAGCCTCTGCCTTCAGCTCAGGTCATGATTCCAGGGTCCTGGGATGGAGCCCCTTGTCGGGCTCTCTGCTCAGCAAGGAGCCTGCTTCCTCCTCTCTCTGCCTGCCTCTCTGCCTACTTGTGATCTCTCTCTCTTTGTCAAATAAATAAATAAAATCTTAAAAAAAAACAAACTCAAGGAAATAGTTGATTTCATAAATTGATCTTCTAGCTCAAAGTTTTATGATCTGAAATATTTTTTCTTTCAACAGAGACAGTGAAATCTTTCTAAAAAGAAGTATCATAGATAACTTTCAGAATTCTCCATATGTGCCAAGCACTGCACTGAATGGTTTCACCCATTATTTTCTTGAATCCTCACACTGCCCCCAGGGACAGGGGGAACTGTTAATACTCCCATTTTACACGAATGGAAACTCAGGATCAGAAAATTTGTACATCATGGCTAAAGTCAAAGAACCAGAAAGAAATATGGCCAGGATCTGGACCGAATTAAGTCTAAATCCAAAATCCACACTATTAACCAATACAAACATTCCATTTTTATGCTTGAGGAAATAAAAACATATATTGGACAAAACTGAATAGCAATGGTCTTGAAATAGTATTTCTCAGTATCAATTTTGTTACATGCATGAGAGATATTTCAAAAACATAAGAAATACGAGTAAACAGCTAAAATGCTAAGTAAAAAAAAAAAGCACTGACTCTTCTTTACCTGTTCCAACTCCATTTGGGGGCAGTGAGATTACACGGCTGACAAGACACAGGCAGTCACGGTCCTTATGGAACTTAGAGCATCATGGGAGAGTCCAACAATCACAATGTAAGTGCTATATCATTGCTATGACCTAACAGTACAAGCATCCACAGCAAAGTGAAATTGGGATGACAGGGAAGGTCCCTGGAAAAAAGACTATCTAAGCCAATAGCTGATCATAATTAACAGTTAACCAGACTAAGAAGGGTGGGAAGGTGTTTTCTGAGCTGAAAAGAATAGTTAGCAAAGGCTAGGAAACAAGAAGGCACATTTAAGGGAGAAAAAAAAAAGTGCTGAGAACAGCTGAAAATACTATGTTGTAGTGACCACAACATTGTAAGCCACATCAAAAAATTCTATTGGATTTTTATCCCTCAAAACAACTGAACACTTAAACGCTTTTACATATGGGTCTGACATCGGTATGTCTTGGAATATCATTCTCACTGCAGTCGGGAAAGTGGCAAAAGGAACAAGGCTCAAGGCACAGAAATCATGGAGGCCTAGAAGACGGTAGCAGCCATGGACACGGAGCAAAGTGGGTGGATGTGACCTAGAGCCAGAAGCCAGATTCCTTAGGATGCAGTAGTAAAGGGAGCCAGGAGTCAAAATTTATGCCTGGCATTCCAGCCTGGACAATTCCGTGGATGACAGTGACTTCTGATGAGACAGGTACACAGGACACTAACAGAGCTGTATGGAGACATAATGACCTCTGCTTGGAACAGATTAGTTTGAGATGTCCTTGTATAACATACAGAGATCGGTGCAGTAGGCAGCTAGCAAATCTGATGCTCAGGAGAGATACGTGGGAGTCACAAGCATTTAGACAGTGACAGAGACCAAGGTAGAAGACAGAATTGCCCAGCAAGAACTTGCAGAATAAGAAAAAAGTAATCCAGACACTGGAGTGCTGATGACATTTAAGCCAAGAGTAGAAGAGCCCATCTAAAAAGATGCTGCATTTCCCCCAAGAGACAAGTGATGGGGGAAGAAAACTAAACAAAACATGACTTTGTAAAAGATCTCTACCACCTCCATGCCCTCCCTCCAAAAATTTCAAAATGTTTAAATACAGTCCCACTAGTTTAAAATATGATGGTTTATTCCTTATACTGTCCATGGTTTAAGAGTTTCATGAACAAGATCTGAGGTTGACCTAATGTTCTACTTTACAAAATAAATTTATTTTCAAGTTTTTAAGTGTTATTCATTCAACGAGCATTTACTGAGTGCCCAGTGCACAAGCAGCGTCAGGGAGATGAAGATCAGTAAGATGCTCCTGGCCATTCAGGGCTCCACAATGTAATAGGAATGGAGACAAACACAGAATCCCGTACAATCAAGATGTGCTATAACTTGAGAGCATGGAGGAGGGCTTCCTCTCTCTGGGAGGGAGGCACCAAGGGATGACAATGGAACTCAGTCTTAAAAGATAAGTAGAAGTTATTTCAGCAAAGTGGGGCAGGGGAGAAACAGCTATCAGAGGAGTATCATGAATAACAAGTGTGCAAGAAGTGGTGGGGTACAAGTGGAGAAATACTAAAATTCATTACTTCTGTAGTGTAAAACGTGGGCAAAGAGGCAAAAGGGAAGCTCCAGAGGCAGGCATGGTCCAGATCACAGAGAACTTTCTATGCCATGCTAAGGAGGTAGAAGTTTATGCCTTAAGCGATGGAGAACCCAGTAAGGTTTTAAGCAGATGTTCATTTTCAGTACTCAAGACATGATGCTGCCGGGTTTATGGCTGATGGATCTGTGGAGGTCTAGAGGTAGAGATGCCAAATATGACTGCTGCACTAAGGCAGACACATAGGAGGACCATAGAGACACTGAGTGAAGGAAACAGTAAAGAGATAAATAGTACCACTTCAGGATAGATTAGGAGTGTGGGGTGAGAGAGCAGTCAAAGATAAATCCCCGGTTTCTACCCTGGGTGACTGGCATGAAAACTGGTACACTCCACCAAAGAGAAAATTCAGGACGACTTTCCAGGTAAAAATGATGGGTTTGGGGACGCCTGGGTGGCTCAGTGGGTTAAGCCGCTGCCTTCGGCTCAGGTCATGATCCCAGGGTCCTGGGATCGAGTCCCACATCGGGCTCCTTGCTCGGCAGGGAGCCTGCTTCTCCCCTCCCCTCTCTGCCTGCCTCTCTGCCTACTTGTGTGATCTCTGTCTATCAAATAAATAAATAAAATCTTTAAAAAAAAAAAAAAAAATGATGGGTTTGATTTTGGACAGGTTGCACTAGAGGTGTCCCTCTCCAAACCCTTAATAATGTGGCTTTTCTTCGGAGCACTTACCACATTTGAAATATTGTATGCTTCCCCACTAGAACAGGAGCTCCATGAGCGCAGGGACCTTTTTATATTCACACTAGTCCTCAGGGTCTGCGACCTACCCAGCACGCAGTTCATCCAAACACATACTTGAACAAATAAGGGCACATATGACAGAATGAACAAGTGAAATTTTACTCTCATGCTTGTTCCTAAGTTTGCCATTTTGAATAAAGAGCCATGTTGGGGGCAGG
>RCUC01089070.1:0-24501 GCA_003697995.1 Taxidea taxus jeffersonii
ACATGGATGGAACTGGAGGGTATTATGCTGAGTAAAATAAGTCAATCATAGAAAGACAATTATCATATGATTTCACTTGTATGTGGAATATAACAGGACAGAGGACTGTAGGGGAAAGGAGGGAAAACAGAATGGGAAGTCATCAGAGAGGGAGAAAAAGCAAGAGAGACTCTTAACTCTAGCAAACAAACTGAGGGTTGCTGGAGGGGAGGTGGTGGGATGATGGGTAACTGGGTGATGAGCATTAAGGAGGGTACCTGATGTGATGAGCACTGGGTGTTATATGAAACTGATGAATTATTGAACACTACCTCTGAAACTAATGATGTATTATATGTTGCCTAGTTGAATTTAAATTAAAACAAAATGAAACAAAAGGCTGGTTCAATAAGGGAAGAGTGAATGATTCAGGGTGAGAATATAATAGTCCAGACTGGGGGTCTGAGACCCATCTTTCCTCAGAGACACAGCGTACTCCTAGATAAGTCATGGCCATCTTCTCTTGGTGCCTTAGAAAAACCCCTATGTCAATTCTGGCCTTTGTTCTTCCTTGAGAAGAAAACAGAAGTGTTTCTCTGCCTGTTCAATTTCGATGAATTTGTGATGTGTATATGAGACTTGAAAGACTGAAAATGTGAAGCTATTCTGTTAAAAGGACAAAAGGAAAGAAGGACATTAAATTAATATATATATTTTTACCACTCTCTTGCCTTTAGTAACTGGGAATAGTAACTAAAGGAAGATAGTTTAAGACATTCAAGATGTTAAAAAAAAAAAGATTCACAGCATCTGTTGTATATTTTAGTGCATGTTGATACCCAGGGCCAAGAACTTTGTGCTCTTGGGAAGAAATGTAGACATTATTATTGCTTTTATTGCCATAACTGTTATTAATAATAAAGAAGATTGTCACATAAATGAAAGTAAGGAGGCACCAGCTATGCTGACCTGTATGAAACCTTTTACAATTTAATGAAAAAAAGACAAGAGGAGACAACATTTAGGGAATTACCTAATTTTTGCATGTGTGTATATGAAATTGGGGTCAGGTTTCTGCATTTGCAGGTAACATTTTTTTAATGACTATGTAATCAATCAAATCCATAGCAAATGAAGAAAATTCTAATTTTGTATATAATCTGGCAACTGGAAAGTATGAAAGGGAAGGAATTGGTAGGGGACTGGAAAAAAAAATCCTGAAAGGTCTGCTTTTATCAAGATACATGTGGGGAAGGTTTATTATAAATCAACTGATCAGACTATGACTCATCTTCAGGGATGTTACTGGAAGTGGCTATTTGGATCTTACCATCACTGGAGGTAATGCTTGATCTTTTCACTGACCATAAAGATGTTTCAAAAACAGTGACATAAGCTGCACTCAGAGAGTCCACCAGGGCCACTGCAGCAGCAATGGATTTAAGTGTTTAGTCTAGCAAAGACATGATATTCATCTTGCCTTAACTTCTGCTGTAAGAGCAGACATGAAGAAACATTCATTTTGGCTAACATAAAGTCATTACAAATGAGGCAAGAGAGCAGTAGAGAGTAAAGCAAGTGGTCAGTCCTGATCAGTGGGAAAAGCAAGAGAAGGTGTGTGTGCTTCACTTTGAAGGATGTGGAAAGAGTGGGATTCACACGCACACCCACTGCTGCCATTTTTAGACTGGCAAGAGTCCTGGACTGACACAGCTGATCTGGGGCAGGGAAGGGGATTGGGCTCCCAAGCCACATCAGTGAGTGGAGCTCTAAAAGCCACAGATGGGGTAGAGATGGAGTGTAAAAAATAGGTTAACACTAACAGTTTTCAGGTTCAGGTAGGGGAGAAAAAAAAAAAAGGAAATAAAATATAAAGGCTAATTATTCAACCCAGAGTCCTCTTCAGTGAAGGGGACTTCACTGAAGTCCCTTTGTTGTGTCCTGGAGGAAAGTATAGTCAACAGTGTAGCTCAGTGAGACCCTAATGTCAGTCTGTGGATTGGCTGCATCAGAGTCTCCAGGAGAGCTTTAGATATACATATTGTGGAAGTTCTGTTTCACTAATCTGAAGTAGGATTTGGGATTCCATATTTCAAAAAAATCTCTCTCCAAGGGATCCTTCTGGCCAATCACATTCAGGAATTCCTAAACTCTACTTAAGCACCAACAGTAACACTGAGCTCATTGCTATTTTGTTCCTGGTTAGCTGATGTGATTACAAGTTGTTATCTCATTTCAAACCAAAATGTGCATCTTTAAGACATCCAGCCATTTTTGTTTTGATTCTTTCTGGAATGTTTAGAGCAATTTAAAAAATCTTAGGTCAAGTTGGAGAATTTGAATTTCTGATGGATCTTGTCTTCAGAGTTTTATGATCTTAACCAGCAGCAAGGTAATCTGGGAGCAGAGAATGTGAATGATGAAGGGCTCAGATCTGGGGATTGGAAGATCAGTGAGCTGAAGAATTTTAGGATGTAGGGGAGAGTAAAGTTGAAATGAATGTCTTTTGCTGGGGAGACAGTGGAGGCCTTCAGAGCAGGTGTGGACTGGGATATGGGGAGCTACTAAAGGACTAAGAGGTCAACGCGTGGGCTCGGCTGAAGGGGAAGATTCAGGCTGGGCTGGGCTGGTGGTTAACTAATCTTCCACTGATTTCCCAGGCCCAGGTACAGTAGGTCCTCAGTAGGTATTTTTTGACTGACTGACAATGGCAAATGGCAGGTTGAGTAGGTAAGTGGGGATGGAAGCAGAAAGTGAGGACATTGTGTCAGCAAGTAAGAACTGACTAGAAATCTTAGAGGTGAACCGTTCTTAGTGGTGGGAAAACCCAAGCTGGGGCTAAAGGGTGATGGAACTGAAAGTGTGAGCAGTTGAGAAATTTTGTGGTTCTCATCATGGGTGATTGTGTTATTGAGAATTATGCCCAAAGATTGGGGAGAGTGACTATGACTCAAGTATCTGAGCAAACAAAGTGTTTGGAGGTGACACAGACATGAAAGAGAAGTGGAAAAGAGGATGTAGGGACCGTGAAATGTGAGGTCCTGGCTCTGTCCTATGGGCACATTTGGGCAAGTCCCATATCCCTCTGGACCTCTGTATTCTTTTGACTTAATAACATCTTCTCTACTTCCTTTTCAGAGTTGCTGGAAGCTTATATGAGATACAGTGATATGTATGTAAAAATCACTTGGAAAGATTAGATAAAGTCTAAGAGCTGTCCTAGTTTTGAGATCATGCAACACAAATATTATAGTTATTACAACATATCAACATTGAGATGTCATAAAATAGGTATGTATGATAAAGCTACAATTTCACTTGAAAGAAAAATATCTAAAACCAGCACTCTAGCACAAGTAGCCAAGCAACCATTAAGCTAAGTGACTTCTATCTCTGAAATGAATATTCAAGTTTGGGGAAGATAATTCTAATATTTTTTTTTCTTTAATAGAGCACATGTTGGCACCTTTTGAAAGATCCAGAAGTGTACATGTTGAACATGAGTCTTGGGCTCTATTGCTGTAATTGCACCTCCTCCAACTTGATTTTCTGTAATATCCACTTCTCAGGTAAAAATATGTTGCAACTAGGGGTGCCTGGGTGGCTCAGTGGGTTAGAGCCTCTGCCTTTGGCTCAGGTCATGATCTCAGGGTCCTGGGATCAAGCCCCGCATCGGGCTCTTTGCTCTGCATGGGGCCTGCTTCCTCCTCTCTCTCTGCCTACTTGTGATCTCTATGTGTCAAATAAATGAATAAAATCTTTAAAAAAATATGTTGCAACTAAATGCTCCTTTGATGCTGTTATTTCATTTTAAAATTTATTACAATTATTTATAATTGTAATAACTCCAACTTATAAGTTCCAGTGCACAGGCAATTTAATGTTTCTTTACGTCTCTCTTTTTTATTTTTTTAAAAATTTTATTTATTTTTATTTTAAAGATTTTATTTATTTATTTGACAGAGAGAGATCACAAGTAGGCAGAGAGGCAGGCAGAGAGAGAGAGAGAGGGAAGCAGGCTCCCGGCTGAGCAGAGAGCCCAATTCGGGGCTCGATCCCAGGACCCTGAGATCATGACCTGAGCTGAAGGCAGAGGCTTAACTCGCTGAGCCACCCAGGCGCCCCACTCTCTCTCTTTTTTAAAAGTAAGCTCTATGCCCAACATGAAGCTTGAACTCATGACCCCAAGATCAAGAGTCACATGCTCTACTGACTGAGCCAGCCAAGCACCCTCACATAGTTCTTGAACCATGGCTGCTCTTTTTACTTTGGAATATTCAAAACTCAGCATCCAATCTGGGATGCAGTTGCAAAACAAGTCTGCCCATCTCTTACAGTGGCTTTCCTTTCTACCTCATTGCTTCTGCCATGGAGCACAGTCTTAAGGTTGGATTCAGATATGATTTCTATGAATTGGGCTCTTGTCTCTCATTTCTAATACAGCATTTGTATGTAGCTAGTGTTTTAGGAGGTTCGAAGCTTAAAATATGTTCTTTTGGTAAAGGAAGGAGATATTCCCAGATTCATAGTGTTCTTCTTTGAAGTGTACTTGAGAGAAACTGAAAGTCCATTTCCAGGAGCCTGGTCTTTGGCAGAGGCATGATTTCTGGCCTAAGAACATCATAAATACTGTGGGTTCTTTATTTAAACCTTTCCTGAATGTGTTGGTTCTAAGAAGCTGGAGGCCAGAGGTAGAGAGGGGGAAAAACATTCTTCTGAGAAAGATGAGGTCAGTGTTCAAAGGTTTGGAAGGATTTTTGTCAGTTTACAACTAATTCAGGTCTAATGATAATTACCATGCACAGGTATTACTCTTAGAAAATAAGATACAAAGCAATTGACTGCAAGTTAGTCCAAGCTCTCTTGCTAAGGAGATAACAAACACAGAAAACTCCAGGGAAACTTATATCTAACACATGAACCTATTTGGGAACTTAATTTTCCAGAACAGATCTGGGGGAAAGGTATCAAGTTGTTCTCTTTGCTTTGAATTACAGAAATTGAAAATGGAATGACATGAATGGTAGCTTGCAGGAAAGGAGACTAAACAATGGAGAAGTGGTTTTAGAATACTAGAATGGGAATCTTTTCTATTACTTTGGCATTTCTCCTTTGTCCACATTGCTGTATTATGACTGTACAATTTCCTTGCTCTGTTTTGCTCAGTGTTGCCTACTGTATGTTATGGGTTACATGGTGTCTCCCAAAAAAGATCTGTTGAAGTCCCAACCCTTAGTACTTCAGAATAGGACTTTATCTGGAAGTCCTGTCTTTATAGAGGTGATTGAGTTAAAGTGAGATAATTAGAATGGGCCCTAATCCAATATGATGTTTCTACGTAAAAGAAATTTGGACAGCAAGATAGATATGCATGGAGGGAAGATGATGTAAACCCACACCAGGAAAAAAATGGCCATGTAAAGGTGGAGGCAGAAACTGGAGTTATGAAGCCATAAGCCAAAGAACCCTGGAGCCATGAGAAACTAGGAGGGCCATGGATAAATTCTTTCTCATAGCTCTTAGGAGGAACCAGTCCTGCTGACACTTTGATTTTGGACTTCTAGCCTTCAGAACGGTGAGATGATAAGCCACCCAGTTTATGGTACCTCATGATAGTAACCCTCTGTAATTAAGACACTGTACTTACACCAAACCCAGGAACTTTCAATGTTTCCTCCAGTCCTTTGCTGCCTATTGAAAAGTAGAATTTCAGACCCTTATTAAAAAGTCCTTAACTCTATCATCCACCCAGGTTCCTCTGCACAGCTGGAGATGAATGGCATGTTGAGTCCTTGTTGGGAGGATTCTCACTTCTTTCAGAAAGGTTGAACTGTGTAAGTGACATGAATTGTGATGCAGATTACTTCATGTCAGGACCTGTAAAACCTTGGGCCTTGAGCATCTCCCAGATAAAGGAATATTGACAGATCTTAACTATGGAGAGGGTGTTGTGATAATAACCAATTCAAAGTAGAATATTGCTTTTTTTCCAAGGAAGATTCAAACAGGGAGTCAATAACACGAAACTTCACATCAGCTAGTCCAAGATGAAATACTAGCATGGGCATCGACTAATCAAGATTGTCTTGTCCCTTGTGTTCTTGTGTTGGAAATAACTTTATTCAGTATCTTTAAGATTTATTCATCTTGTATTTGCACTGATCACATTCATTGAACTGCGGACTGGAGCCAAGAACTATAATTTGAAGCCGAGCTGGTGATAGGCAGACTGTCTCAGTCCTTGGAGTAAATCCAGCCATCTTAAATATTGAAGTGATTCTTTATGATCCTCTAGAGACGTTTTCATCATGCTGTATTCTTTGTGATCTGCTGAGCCCAACCACTGCATTTGAATACTTTTCTAAAACAGGGAGATTCTGTTAGCAAAAATCCCTTAAAATGCTGATGCAAATGACTGACAGAAAAATATCCATGTGGACATTTAAGAAACATAAATAAGGGGCGCCTGGGTGGCTCAGTGGGTTAAAGCCTCTGCCTTCGGCTCAGGTCATGATCCCAGGGTCCTGGGATCGAGCCCCGCATCGGGCTCTTTGCTCTGCATGGGACCTGCTTCCTCCTCTCTCTCTGCCTGCCTCTCTGCCTGCTTGTGATCTCTGTCTGTCAAATAAATAAATAAAATCTTAAAAAAAAAGAAACATAAATAAAATATACCTGGTAAAAAGAAAAAAAATTGACTTAACATATGTGTATGTATGTCCATACCCATCCTTGTACACAGATTTTCTTTGAGTCCAGTTTATGTACCTAGAGAGAAAGGACTGGAGCTTTAAAAACTCATTTTCATGTTCATGAGTACTTTAATTTATGTCACCATGGTTCTTTACCAGCTAGGTATTATTAACCACCACTGCTACTACTAGTAGTGCTGCTATTAACTACTATCCTTAGCACCTAGTGGGTGTTTACGGAGCACCAGGCAATGTGATAATTGCTCTGTCTACATAGTCCCTTTTAATCCCTTTGACAATCCTATGAAGTATATCTCTTTTTCTCCATTTTACAGACTAGGAAACAGGCTTTGTGATATTAAGTAGCTCGGACAAGATCATGCAGTAAGTGAGGGAGCAGGGATTAGAGATCTGGATCTTTCTGACCCAGGGCTTATACTCTTATCCATTTTGCACTTCAGTCTCAAGTGTACTGTTGGGAGCACAAAGTGTCCTATTAAGAGAGGTGAAGGCCTGACTCTGGGAGTTTACTTTCAATTGGCAGAGATCAGAGCAGAGCTGAGAGAGGTACAAGGAAGGAGAAGGATGCCTCAGGGACAGAGCGAAGCAAACTGAGTGCCGCTGGAAAAGAGCCATTCCTGGCACCAGACAGCCAGCAGCAGCTCCTTTGAATAAAAGCATTGAAGACTCAGTTCCTTGTGTATACCTCACACAGCCATAGGCAATGACGGAGAACCGTGAGTCCTGAGGGCCCTGATTCAGGAAGAGAGCATCCAACAACACACTGCAGGGGACAGGAACCTGCAGAGTGTGCAGAACAGGTAGAGGGCCTGCAAACTGGGGTGACTTGAGAAGAGGAAATGGGTGGGATGGGGAGAGAAACCACTCTTGGGCAAGAAAAGGAATTATAAGAAACCTGTATGTAACTGTTTTAAAACATGGCCCTGAATCTTCGATGCTCTTTTCATGGAGATGCAGGCGTCTATGTCTCCTCTGTTGAATCTGGGCAGGCTTGTGGCTGCTTCAGCCAAAAGAATATTATGAAAGCGATGTGATGTCACTTCTGAGGCTGGGTCACAAAAGCCATGCAGCTTCTACCTCATCACTCTGGAGCCCTGAGACTCCAGATAAGAAATCCAGATTACCCTGAGGCTACCATACTGGAAGGGTCACGTTCAGGGGCTCTGGCTCATAGTTCCAGTGTTAGAGCCATTTGCCTCCTCCTCTAAGGTGTCAGACATGTGATGGAGGCCATCTGCCCACTGATTACAGAGGACGACCACTGTCAACATCACATGGAATAGAGGAGTCACCCAGCCCAAATTCCTGACGGACAAAATCATGAGATACAATGAAATGGTTGCTTTAAACCATTGGGTTTCAGAATAATTTGTTACATAAGAAAAGGTAACTGGAGTCCTTAACTATGGAATTCATAGTTTGTTAGCCATTTCTGCTTACTGGCCTGGTAGAATGATTGCATGTGGAATTTTGGGGGTGAAATGGAGAATGGCAGGGCTTGTGTTGAGAATCCAGAGTGGGCTTGTGAGATCCAGAATAGATGCAAGGTTTTATTCAATGATACTGGTTATATGGGAGAGCAGTAGGCCTGGGAAAGGAATGGGTTATGAAAGTGCTCTCTCAAGTACTGGGCTAGATCTTTGTGGTTTTGATTCTTGCTTTAGTTCTACTGACGCACTGTCAGAACTTGGGCCAGTTTTGCAACCTTGTTAATACTTGGTAATATTACCTGTTCTACCTACCACCTAGGGAAGGAAACGTGGCCTTGAGAAACACATGAGCTGGTGTGTGTGAAATAATTTAAAAACTAGGAAGCACAACAAAAATGTATAACTTCTTCATTCATTCATAGATCTTCATTGATACTGCTGCTAAACACTTATTTACACTGTATCCCCTACTCCTTGCACTTAGAATAGTACAAAACTCAGAATAAGTGCTTAATGAATACCTTTTTTTGAATTTTATTTTATTTCCCTTCAGTGTTCCAGAATTTATTGTTTATGCATCACACTCAGCGCTCCATGCAATACGTGCCCTCCATAATACCCACCACCAGGCTTGCCCAACCGCCCACCCTCCACCCCTCCAAAACCCTCAGTTTGTTTCTCAGAGTCCACAGTCTCTCATGGTTTGTCTCCCCCTCTGATTTCCCCCAACTCCTTCTCCCAGTGTCCTCCGTGTTATTCCTTATGCTCCACAAGTAAGTGAAACCATATGATAACTGACTCTCTTTGCTTGACTTATTCTACTCAGCATAATCTCTTCCAGTCCCGTCCATGTTGATACAAAAGTTGGGTATTCATCCTTTCTGATAGAGGCATAATACTCCATTGTATATATGGACCATATCTATCTTATCCATTCATCTGTTGAAGGGCATCTTGGTTCTTTCCACAGTTTGGTGATTGTGACCATTGCTGCTATGAACACTGGAGTACAGATGGCCCTTCTTTTCACCACATCTGTATCTTTGGGGTAAATACCCAGTAGTGCAATTGCAGGGTCATAGGGTAGCTCTATTTCTAATTTCTTAAGGAATCTCTACACTGTTTTCCGAAGTGGCTGCACCAGCTTGCATTCCCACCAACAGTGTAAGAGGGTTCCCTTTTCTCCACATCCTCTCTAACACTTTTTGTTTCCTCTCCTGTTAATTCTGGCCATTCTAACTGGTGTAAGTTGGTATCTCAATGTGGGTTTGATTTGAATCTCCCTGATGGCAAATGATGATGAACATTTTTTCATGTGTCTGTTAGCCATTTGTATGTTTTCTTTAGAGAAGTGTCTGTCCATGTCTTCTGCCCATTTTTTTTTTTTTTACATGATTATCTGTTTGTGTGTCTTGAGTTTGACGAGTTCTTTATAGATCTTGGATATCAGCCCTTTGTCTGTAGTGTCACTTGCGAATATCTTCTCCAATTCCGTGGGTTGCCTCTTTGTTTTGTTGACTGTTTCCTTTGCTGTGCAGAAGCTTTTGATCCAGATGAAGTCCCAAAAGTTCATTTTCACTTTTGTTTCCTTTGCCTTTGGAGACATACCTTGAAAGAAGTTGCTGTGGCCGATGTCGAAGAGGTTCGTGCCTATGTTCTCCTCTAGAATTTTGATAGATTCCTGCCTCACATTGAGGTCTTTTATCCATTTCAAGTTATCTTTGTGTATGGTGTAAGAGAATGGTCGAGTTTTCATTCTTCTACACATAGCTGTCCAACTTTCCCAGCACCATTTATTGAAGAGACTGTCTTTTTTCCACTGTATATTTTTTCCTGCTTTGCTGAAGATTATTTGATCATAGAGTTGCAGGTCCATATCTGGGCTTTTTCTTAAAAAAATTTTTTTAAAGATTTTATTTATTTATTAGTTAGAGAAAGAGAGCGAGCACAGGCAGACAGAGAGGCAGGCAGAGGCAGAGGGAGAAGTAGGCTCCCTGCCGAGCAAGGAGCCCGATGTGGGACTCGATCCCAGGATGCTGGGATCATGACCCAAGCCGAAGGCATGTGCTTAACCAACTGAGCCACCCAGGCATCCCCACATCTGGGCTTTTAATGAATATTTCTTGAAAAGTTTCTTAGAGTTAACACTGAATGAGGAAGACTGGAGAAAATTTAGTTGGACATGAGAGCAAATTTTTTTTAATAATGTTTGTAGTATGGAAGACATTAGGGATAAGCCATTCCTGTCCATCTTAATTTTCTAATGTACTCAATAGGACACCATATATTTGAGTGTGGCAAATATTAGTAAAAAGCCAGATGAGATCTGTCATCCAGGGGTTGAAGTAGGTATAATACTTCCCAGTTCTGCCTTAAAGTAAAAATAAGCTTGGTAGGAGAGAAGGAGAAAAGACAGAAAGGTATGCATCATTTCAATGATGAATAAAGACAGCATTATCCAGATGTTTATGGCGCAGAAACCAACCTGCTAGAGACACTGAGTGCCCTCGACTGATGGAGAAATACCTGGAGGCCCTGAAGAGGTACAGAGGAAGTTTTCAAGCCTGAGCTGCCTTAAGCTCAGTTAAATAATCAGACCCTGCTCTGGAGCACAGAGATGCCAAAGACGCGATCCCTTCCCTTGGAGGGTTTACAATCTGATGGGAGGACACTGCTTTCAAGTTGTTTGCAAAAGTAGTCTGTGAAACAGTGGTTCAGGTGCTCTCCTTCCTCTATCCAACCCTTTCATCCTTTTAGGATATGGGAAATAGGGGCACCTGGGTGGCTCAGATGGCTAAGCCTCTGCCTTCAGCTCAGGTCATGATCCTAGGTTGTGATCCTGGGGTCCTGGGATCGAGCCCCACATTGAGCCCTCAAATGGGGCTCCCTGCTCAGCGGGGAGCCTGCCTCTCTCTTTCCTTCTGCTGTTCCCCTTGCTTGTGCTTTCTCACTCTCTTTGTCAAATAAATACATAAAATCTTAAAAAAAAAGAGATGTGGGAAATCTACTTGTAACCACAGAAAGCCATTGTCAAGTTGCACAGATGAGGAGAGCTTTCCAGGTCATTTTCTTCATCATTTCTGGCACTCAGTTCTTCCTCTATAATGTTTCATTACATGTTTGGAGTAATTAAAAAACAAAAACAAAAACCCCAAAACACCCGGAAGCTAGGCAGCTAGAACACTGCCTGCAATGGCAGCCAGGTGAAAAAGTCCTTCTTATAAACTCTCCTTGGGGTGCCAGGGTGGCTCAGTCATTAAGCGTCTGCCTTCAGCTCAGGTCTCCACCCTGGGGGGCCTGGGATTGAGCCCCATGTGGGGCTTCATGCTCAGCAGGAAGCCTCTTTCTCCCTCTCACACTCTCCCTGCTTGTGTTCCTGCTCTTGCTCTCTCTCTGTCAAATAAATAAATAAAATCTTAAAAAAAAAAAGATATAGGACCTAGCATCAATAAGTCCAGAGTTTAAAATAAAATAAACTCTCTTTGTCTTTCAAAAGTATTGAAGGGTTCTGTCTGCCCACATATTCTGTAACTCATGCAGCCCTCCCAGGGATTGGGGTTAGATTTCGGTGGTTTGACTCAGTTCCTTACCTGCCTGCAGACATGGCGCAGTGAGTGAGAACTGTCACTGGTATCGCGAGATTTAGAGGGTATCTAAAAACTCCTTGTCTCCAAGTAGCTCTATGATTGTATCTAAAATTCCATTATTTCTTGGAGGCATTTGGTTTTCAGACTCCCTATTAGGATGCAACATTTCTCTAAGCTGAAAGGAGGCCGTATAATGAACTGGAAATGGGAACAAGCTTTAAGGCATACAGACCTGAGTGTAAATATCAATCTTCCATTTTGTTGCCTCAGTCACTTGTGTAACCTCTCTGAGCTTCAGGTGTTATATTCGTAACAGATCTTAGACAGTTGTTATGAGACATACAAATAACGTATGCGAAATTGTAGAAGGTCCATGAATGGTGGTTGTTATTTCTGAGCCATTACATGAGCTAATCCAAACTACTCCTAGGGTAGGTGCTTAGGGAAAGAAGAGTCAACCAGAGTAGCAAAGAAGGAGCAAAAAGGGAAGATAGGCCTTCAAAATATCACCTGAGTCACAGTTTGTTTAGAGCGGGGTGTCCTTGAATTTGGATAGGAAAAAACAGATGTGTGTACTTTCACTAAGCTCTAACTAGAATGTAACATTTCCTTTTATTAGGAACATAGCCAACAAACTCTAATAATATTGGCGGTATCTGTGAATTTGTGACCAAGTTACAGATATTTTTATAACATTCTACAGTGGTTACAGGTATTTCAAAATATCACTTATACTACTTACTACTTCAAAAAAATTTTTTTTTAAAGATTTTATTTATTTGTCAGAGAGAGAGTGTGTGAGCACAGGCAGACAGAGAGGCAGCAGAGGCAGAGACAGAAGCAGGCTCCCTGCCGAGCAAGGAGCCCGATGTGGGACTCGATCCCAGGACGCTGGGATCATGACCTGAGCCGAAGGCAGCTGCTTAACCAACTGAGCCACCCAGGCGTCCCTACTTCAAAATTTTGATAGATATTATTCCTGAATAAAATGCTATTTAATGTTAACAAAAAAGCACACATAATACTATGCCACAAAACTGCTTTTAAAGATCTTTTGATAACAGTATTTTAAGATAATTACCTCCTTTAGCAATCTTATTCATTTGTTTTATGTATTCTGAGAAGGGGTCCCTTTAATCCCACTTCGCAAAAAACTGAAATCAGGATCCTAAAGGGATACTTGTATTCCCTTGTTCAGTGCAGCACTATTCAAGTAGCCAAGATATGGAAATAACCAAATGTCTATCAGTGGGTGGACGGATAAAGAAAATTAGGTCTACATACACAATGGAATGTGATTCAGCCTCAAAAAAGAAGGAAATTCCGCCATTCGGATTGAAGGGATAGATGGATCAGAAGGGCATTATGCTAAGTGAAGTAAGCCAGACACAGAAAGACAAACACTCTATGATCTCACTTACCTGAGGAATCTGAAATAGTCAAGCTCTTGGAAACAGAGGGCAGATTGTTGGTTAACAGGGTTTGGTGGTGGAGGAGATGGAAATGGGGAGGTGGTGGTCAAAGGGCACCAAGTTTTGGTTAGGCGAGATGAAAAAGTCCTTGAGATCTCTGGAACACCACAGTTCCCGTGGTTGGAACATATGTCAAGGTTCACTGAGAAGGTGGACCTTATGTTACATGTTCTTTCTAAGTGTATTGTACACTTAAAAATTTGCTAAAAGGGTATATCACATTTTAAGTGTTACCACAATAAACAAAAAAAATGTCCAGCCTCTGTGGTTAAAAAAAAAAAAAAAGGATTCTCTAGGCTTTACCAGATGACTAAAGAGGGGCATGCCATGAAAAATTTTCTGAATTTTGTCTGGAGTTAGAACCAGCTCACTAGCTGGCTAATCAGAGTCATGGAGTTTATCTCCTTTTCTAAGGTTTGTTGGTAATGACAGAGATTCTCACTACTCTGGTTTTCTATCAACCAAGCAAAGGGAATGGGGGATATCTCTACTTTTCCCTCTACATCTCTATCTCTACATCTGAGGATGTTTTTCTCCTTATTTTCACATCTAGCAGTGGTTATTGTGGAAAAAAGAAGAGAACAGTGTCAATGGAGACATTACAAAGAGAAAGTTAAAAAGAAAGTTTGCGCTTGGGAAAACAGTGTGGACCTTTCTCAACAGCTAAAAATAGTAGCACCATACAGTCCATTAATTCCATTTCTGGGTATTTCCTCAAAGAAACTGAAACACCAATTTGAAAAGATACATGCACCCTTGTGTTCATTGCAGTGTTATTCCCAATGGCGAAGATATGAAAGCAACGTAAGTGTCCACTGATAGATAAATGGACAAAGAAGATGGGATGTGTTTCCCTGATGAAATATTACTCCGCCATAAAGAAAAGAATGAAATCTTGCCATATAGGACAACATGGATGCACCTGGAGGTACTATGCTAAGTGAAATAAGTCAGACAAAGGCATCATCTCACTTATATCTGGACTCTAAGAAACAAAACAAATGGGTAAACAAATAACAAACAAAAGCAGACTCATACATACGGAGAACAAACTGGTGGCTGCCAGAGGGAAAGGGGGTGGGAGATGGACAAAATAGGTGAAGGGGATTGAGAGGTACAAACTTCCAGTTATAATAATTAAGTCATGAGGACGACAAGTACAGCATAGGGAATATTGTCTGTAAGAACTTCTCATGACCACAAACAGTGGCTAGACTTATGGTGATCATTTTGAGATGTATATAACTGTTGAACCACTATGTTGCATACCTAAAACCAATATTAAATGTCAACTGAACTAATGTAAAAAAAAAAAAAGACTAAAAGGAAAAGTTGCTACTTTGTTTGGCCTTGAGTATCATCTATTTCTCACCATTAGGAAGGAAATATGAAATTAGCCCAGTGGGGGAGCTGGGAGCAGAATGAATGAATTTATTATTTTTTCTGAAATAGTTGAGATATTCAAGCTGTTCATCCTGAACCCCTTATCTGTAATACAGTCAAAGTATTTGGGAAGTGTTTGGAGGACTTTATGCCTGGTTCCCACAGCTTCTCCCTCTACTTTTCTGGGGTTTTCAGGGTGCTTTAATTTGTGGGAGCTGAAAGGGATACTGAATACTGGTAACCAACGTCAGGAGAGTGAGGTACAGAGCCAAGTGCAGAGAGAAGGAGAAACAGAAGATACCAAGAAATTTTATGAGCCACTCTGACCTGGAAAGAATCAGCTCAATTAGTGGCTTCAGTCTTTTTTAGCTCATGTACTCCACAAAAGAATTCTGAAAGATGCTTTTGAGTTGATGTCTAAAATTTTTTATCATGAATTTAAGTAGTTGCAAAGTATGTATTAGATGAGGCACTGAATATCATATCCGTGATTAAAATATATTTTCATCAAAACTTTGGAGCTGCAGATTTAGCTCATTAAATTTATGGAGAGTGTCCATCATATAAATTAATTGGCAAAGCTAGTCCTTATCGTCAAACCATTCTGCCAAATTGGACTTGCTTCATGTCAGAAAAAAAAAAATCTCACTTCTTTTTTTAATTCACAGAAGTGTATTAGCATGCAACCCTTTGAAATCTTCTTGCTCCTGACTTCCGACTCATAAGAACTGAAGGAAGAGGATCTCACATTTATTACATCCTAAATAAGCCAGACAGCATATAAACTTAAAAAGGGGCGAGGGGAGAAGGAAATGAGGGGAAGGAAGAAGGAACAAAAGGAGCGCACCATGAGTTTTTCACCTTCCATATTTCTGAAGCTTGCTGCCTCTTCTCTCAAAGGACTGTCCTTCAGCAAGAAGCCATGAAAGATCTGATACCCCAGAGTAATGCATCAGAGTGAGACCGTTATGGGTGAAGGATATGCTTTTCTTGCAAAGTTGGTAAAGCACCACTGGAGGTAGGAAGAGTCCTGTGGCATGGTCTTAGACAAATTCACTTCAGGAAAGAGAACATGCAGAAGCTGATTTAGCGGTTGATTCCCCAAAGCTATCCGTTTCCTTGAAAAGCCCTTGGGAAGTCTTCATGCACTAGGGCATGTGTAACTGTACCCCAACTTAAAGACCTCCGAAATAGTTCGGCAACATCACATTTATCGCAAATTGCAGCATTCATCTTGATACTACCGGTGGTGACCAGAACAATCTATGGCTCCTGAACTCTTTCCACCACTACATCTGCCGCTGCCCCAGCATGGCTCTCAGAGTCGCTGGGGGGGGGGGGGGGGGTGCAGCGCTGTCACCCTCTTAGGGTCCTTAGGGGATTGTTACTATTACTTTTCTTTGTAAACTCCACATGGTTAACTAGCCTTTTGGGTTTCACAAAATACGAATGTCCTGACTTTGTCTTTCTGAAAAAAAAAACCAAAAAACCCACCAACAAAAAACGACCACTGCCTTTGTTCTCAGGGGCCCCCAGAGAAGGAAGGGAACATGACTTCTCATTTCCATGCAGTCCCTGTCATTGAGCAGCAGTGTGGAGCAAACACCCCCTTTGGAACACAGGAGTCATTTATGTTTGGCACGCTCAGAGGGAGAAAAGCTGAACAGATAGATCTCTTCCTTCAAGCCGTGCCTCCACACCCCACTGGAGAGGGAAGGGGGTGTCCCATCAGTACCATTGTTGGTCCAATTGCATTTTCCCCCACGGGCATGCATTTGCATGGAAATTGCTGCTTTGTGTTGGCAGCCTCTTCTAAACATTTCACCCGAGGAATTATGCCCAACATGGGAGTTTGCCCTCTGGGCTGTATCTCTGTTGGACCAGGAAAAGTGAAATCCCTCCATGAGAAAGGGCTTGCCTCAGTCTTCAGTGGCAGGAATTAGCAACCTCACACTCCCGCGGATTTCATCTGTCTCCTGCATTGTCTCTGTCAATGGCCCCAACAGTTGGGGAGGGGTGCAGGAGTTCTGGTGTGGAAGGGGAGTGAAGGCTATCATCTTGCCTTAATGACTGGAGGAAGGATTCAAGTCTTCCCCAGATTCTCCCCTAAGGGTGGGCAAATGCCCTGACTGTGTGCTCTAGGGTTGGCTGAGGAGAAAAGTGGGAGCGAGCTAGGGAAGAAATCCAGACAAAATAGCGCAGTGACTATCAGGACTCTCATCTCAGCTTCCTCGCCCTCTCCTGGGGCCTCCCTCCCATAGACTTCATGTCCCCACATCTTCCCTAGCTCCCTGCTTTGCTTTTCCAGGAAAATGCCTGACACCTGGTATCTCCCTCTCAGGGTGGATGGAAGTTTGCTGAAGCTTTATTCCAGGTCACAGTCTCCCACACTTCCTGGAGGCCTGAAAAACTTGGCCTGAGGTTTCAGCCATCGTGAACAGGTGGGGAAGTTTTTGGTTTTTATTGTATTTTTTACTAAATCTCAGTATATAGGTAATTGCTTACTTTCTGTAGAGGCAAGGTGGACCCTGTTTTTGGCATCTTAGTTCTGGAAAATGACCAGAAATTGGGAGGAATCCAGGAATGGTGGGATGAATATGCCCCTGGGTTGGCAGAAAGTCTGGTTGCTGAGGTGCTAGATGAATATCTTCAGAATTCCCTCAGAGAGCTCCCAGTCGTGGCCATGGGTCCTCAAGCAGGTCAGAACCCCCAGGAGGCCCAAGGGGGCTTCCACTGTCAGCTAACTCCAAAGACGGAGGTCTGGAATGCTAGCATGTTTACATTTGTAGAAATGAGCTGGGGGCCTTCGGGAAGCTGACACAGCTCTTCAAGAATTTTAAGAGAAAAGACAGGGTATGTATGAAGCAATATCAAACAGGAATAAAAAATAAACTCAAGTATGAGCTTTTGAAATATTAATACATCTAAAGTGTCCTCAGGAGACAGCAGAGTCTACTAGGTGGTTTTTAATGCCAGGTTTAGAAGTTTTACTCATTTTGACTTTTCATAAATTGCTGTGTTTGATTTGGGGAGTTGGGTCTTGTTATATAATTGTGAAATGGAATTTTGATAAGAGGACGGCATGAGTGAAGGGAACAAGGGTTTGGACTGAAGGATTTGGATGATGTGAGCCAATGCAGAGGAGGAGAAGACAGAGGAAAAGGCAAGGGGAAGCAGTGGATGCTGCAGTGAGAGCACAATTTAAAGAAACCATCTAATGAAAAGAAAGAAAGAAACTGACCTTAACTCTTGGATATCAGGCAGGGGTTAAAAATTGGCCGTCTTTAGGTCATACCTGTGTGTCCATAGTCAAGGGCACACATAGTTTAAAGATGTCTTAAAATTGCCAATAATGTTTTTTTAAAAAAAATTTATTTATTTATTTGGGGGGGTGGGGAGGGGCAGAGGGAGAGGAAGAGAGAGAATCCCATGCAGACTCCCCGCTGAGAACAGAGCCTTTCTTGGGGCTTGATCATGACCTGGGCTAAAATCAAGAGCCAGATGCTTAACCAACTGAGTCCCCCAGACACCCCGGCCAGTAATGTTTAAAAACTGGGAGAATTCACATGAAAATCTGGGTTTCTGAGTTCTCGGGGAAAATCAGAGGAGCTGGCACCACTGACCACAATCCTATGTGGTAATAATAATGGGGTAAATTGAGACGCGGCTGGTTCCTTCTCTTTGGGTAGGAACTCTACGGTCTGCATGTCCACTCCTGATTGTTGTACTGCGGGTCCCCTTGCCCATTTACAACACCTGCTCTGCCTGGGGGCCACTTAGTTTGAGAGCTCTAGACTCAGCTTGTCTTGGCCCCCATTGCCTGGCTTCCCAAGGGAATTGCTGGTCTCTACTGATGCTCCCGTTGATTCCTCTGGTAAGGTCATCAGTGCAGAGGACATTGGTTCTGGCTGTTCCCCCTTGCTCTCATTACTACCTGCCAGGCCAGGCTACACTTCCTGAGCATAGCTCTATGGTATAGAACCTTGGGCCAGAGTCTCTTGAAGGCTGAGCCTTAAATGAGATGGGGCACAGGCATGGGTTGAATGGCCGGACAGTATAGAAGCCAACTTTGGAGTCAGCCTCTAGGGTCCTCGGCTGCCTGTGTCAACAGCTCTTATTTTAACTCCCCAAGTACCTTCCTCTGCTCGACACCATTTGCTACCTTCTTTACATCTTCTAGATAGTCCTGTACTGTTGATTTCCCTTCCACGTTTAGCCAATTCAATGACCATTATTAGGGCAAAGCTTATAAAATGCTAATGGGTACAAAGGAATAAGAAAATGGTATGTAATATCAGAGAAAACAGTGAACAGTAATGAAATATAATGTCAGGGGTGTTCTCTGGATGGGTTGGAGAGGAAAGGTAGGAAAGGTGTTCTAGTGAGCATTAAAGGGATAGAGGTGTAAACATTTAGGAAAAGTCTTCAGAAGAGAGGTCCTTCTACAATTGAGTTGGTCCAGGACTGCTGCTGATGTCTGTAGATCTTAGAGGGGGAAGAGGACGCGTCACAGTGGGGTGTTGGGAAGCGAGGAAGACATGTCATGACATCAGGGAGGGCCCATATGACAGTAGTCACAAGCTCTGTTGGACCCGCTTAAGTTCAGCAACTGGAAATGGCACTTTAGGGAAAAGAGTTTGCCTTTCAAATAATTTTTATAATTAATGTATTAAGGAATCTGTGAGAAGAATGATTTTTCTGAGCTTTAATTTTTTTAAAGATTTTATTTATCTGACACAGAGAAAGCAAGAGAGGGAGTACAAGCAGGGGGAGTGGGAGAGGGAGAAGCAGGCTTCCCTCCACACAGGGAGCCTGCCCAATGCAGGACTCAATCCCAGGACCCCAGGATCATGACCTGAGCTGAAGGCAGACAACTTAACAACTGAGCCACCCAGGTGCCCCTAATTTTTCTGAACTTTAAAATAGTTCCAGAAGTGTTCCGAAAAGCAAATATGTAAATTATGTAGTATCCTAAGAATGTAATGCATCTAAGAACTGGGTCTGAGAATGCACAGATATGAGTAAGGTGAAAACTCAGACCCACATGTCCTGTTTACTGAGACATTTTCTTCTCACACTGGTGATTCTACAGATTCCATACTTTGGATTCCATGCTTTGGAATTGTTATCTGTTTATAGAGGTATAGTTGACACAAATGGTACATTAGTTTCAGGACATTGTTATTGTTTTAAATAAACATATTCCCATTCCTCTGCCTGGTGCTTCCTTACTGCAGAGGCTCAGAATGGGTCTGGAAGCCTGGCACATGCTAAGATTAGCCTGTCCAGGACCCCCGAATTCAAATCCTGTCTTTGCAATTTACGAGCTGTTCATCTTGAGGGATATTATCTAAATACTTTAAGCTAATTTCTAAAATGAAGGTAATAATCCATAATCCACTGGGCTGCTGCGGAGATTAAAGATAAATATATAAACCACACAGTTTAATGCATGGGATCTAGTTAGTCTCAATAAATGCTGACTTTCATTATAATCGTGATGATTTGTGCTGCTATTCTGCTATTCTAGAAACCGCTTCTGGGAGGTCCCAGATTCTCTGGGTCAAACTAATTATGAGCCTTGCAAACTGTGTAGCATCCAAGGAATGAGAATACAAGCAACATACTCACAGACAGGATTGCTGTCACTATTTTGTTCTCTTTTAACGTCATTTCACCTTGGCAAAGCATTCATAAAACTTATGTTTCCTGAAGAACCCTAGCGGGTAAAAGTAGGGGAGGGAAAGGCTGAAATAGATAGTTAGCACCAGGTCTGTGATATCAAACAAGAGAGAAGAGAGAGGCTCTTTGCGGCTCCTAGAGTGTGCCTGGCAGAGAAGGAAAGCAGGGGAGAGCTAGGGTGCTGGGACCCCGCTGGGATGTTTGTGCTAGGGGGGCGGCTGGCATGAATGCTTTGCTGTGCTCTGATCTGCTACAGCCTAGAAGCCAATGAGCCTCATTAAACAAGCAAGCAAACGACCACTGCAACTGGGGAAGCCATAAGGGAGCCAGTTGCGTGTGGAGCTTTAAAACAAAGAGACCAGGGCGCCTGGGTGGCTCAGTTGGTTAAGTGACTGCCTTTGGCTCAGGTCATGATCCCAGCGTCCTGGGATCGAGCCCCATGTCAGGCTCTTTGCTCAGTGGGGAGGCTTCTTCTCCCTCTCCCTCTACCTTATGCTCTCTTGCTCTCTGTCAAATAAATGAATTAAAAAAAAAAAAAGAGAGAGAGAGACAGAGAGACAGAGAGACCAGGGAAGTAGCAGCGGCCTTGGCCTTGCCCAGCCTGTTTACATCATGTTCTCTTCTCCAGTATCAGCAGTGACTGGTGTAGGGCAGCAGGAGGGAACATCGTCCAGTCAGTGGCAACATGCCTTGCCCCCGCCCCAAGCCCTCCCAGCAGCTTCAGTCCAGAGGGAGGGAGGGAGGGAGCTGTGGAGGTGTGGTCTGTGCTGATGAAGGAGACTTCCCTGGGTTCCTCTGAACAGAAATTTCTTCTAACAGTAGAGGATTTTCTTCTAATCAAACTTCTTTGTGATTCATGTGGCCAATATACTTGCAGGTGGGAGAGTGGGGGGTGGTGGTACAGAGCTTATAGAGCTAAATTTCCTCAGGTTTCTGAATGGTGCTTAGAACATGAATGCTGACCTGACCCACTAAACAAGGGATCTTGAGAATCAAGTACAAGTAGCAGAGTAGACGTGCTTTTGAGATTTGTGGGGTACAGAGAGCTGTATTGGTGGGTCATCCCCATCTCGCTTTCCCAGTCTCTATCTCCTCTCCCCCCCTATATGTGCAATGATGACTCCCACCCATGATTTCAGACTGGTTTCAGGACCTGGGTCAAGCTGGGGGGAAAAAAAAAGAATAGAAGCTAAATCACTAGGATACTCCCTCCCACGTCTTCGTCTCTGTGTGGGTTTGGAAGCAGGTTTACTTCCGCAGGCTCACATTTAGGGCTGCAAAGTGACTTCAGGGCTTGCGTAGCCCTCCTCCCCATGGTCCTTGCCATGCTGTATTTCTTAGTTTGTCCCAGCAAATTCACTCTCCATGCTTGTGCCTCCTGGGCTCAGAGGGGCTATCTTGTGTCTCCTGCACCAGCTGCCCTCCTTCTGTCCCCTCTGTTACATCTGACCAGGGAAGAGAAGGCAAGAGAATGTGTCCCTGCCTGGGCTCCCTCCCTGCCTGCCCTGTGTTGTCGGTGGCTGTGCTCTTTCTTAAGGGGGTGCAGCTTCTGTTTGCTGGGCCTGTCTTGCAGCCATGCCCGACAACTCTCTAGGTCAAAACCCCTGAGAGAGAGTTCCAACAGGCTCCTTCCCCTTGACCCATCAGACAGGCCTCTGGTGGTAACTTCTCCCCTCATCAGCACTTGGGAGCACAGTGGGTCCCCTGTTGGTTGCTTTTCTTTAACCCCATCCCCTCTGTTGAAAACAGTCCCTTCAAGACTTTATCCCTTTTCCCTTTCTTGTGTGCATCTTTCCTTCCAGAACCACGGTTGATCCTTCACCCAGGCAAGGATCCTTCCCCTAGAAGCAAGGGTTATCTGTCTCTGCTATCCCAGCCAGTCCAGGGACCAGCATCTTGGGCTACCTGGTTGCTTTTCCCTAAACCCAAGTCAGCTTGCCTGACCCCTGGGTAGTCTCCTCCTCCCCCCATCCAGAGGACCTGGCTGTTTGTGCTGGACTGTACAGAGAGATCTCCTACAGCTGCTATGGCAGCCCTCAGACCTCTAATCCTTGATTGCCTTCTAATTCCCTAGAGGCTCCCTGCCCCTCAGATCTAATCAGGTCCTCTCATACCCACCTCAGTGCTGAAGCCCCTGCTCCCCATCTTCTGTTGCATGGTCCTTCCAGCCGAGTCATGCTCCCAGTCTGTCTGTTTCCATCCAGCCATTTCTCCTGCCCCTGGCCTCCCTTGTCTTAGTGAGCCCATGTCATCAATGGAATGAACTTTCCTTCACTGTGTTGGCCAGAGCTGTGACAGAGAGTTGTTTGTCTTTCAGAGGCTTCCAACTGAATAACTCAGGCAGAATAAGAGCTCTCATGCAGGAAAAGTGACCTCTGAAACTACCCTTGAGTTTGGAATGAAAATTTAAGAGGCAGTGCTAAAGAGTTAAACTATCTTTCTCAAGGATCTGAAGCATTTGCCAGGGAGAACAAGCATATCAGCTTTTCATCACCTTGATGGGATATAATCCCATTTGCTTCTGAAATATTTTCCTAAAATGTGTAGAACCAAATAAAAATGTATAATAAATATAAATGTATGAATGTGTATATATGGCATATATATATTACATATATACATATATACTCTGCTAGAGTATACTGTTAATGTTTATTTTCTCCTTATTCAAGTGGGATTGTGTGCTCTTAGTCAAGGAAAGCTCTCAGGGCCAATTCTACCGTAGCTTCTCTGCTAAAGAGCATTAGCTCAGCACACTGTGTATGTGGTCAGCAATGAATCCCCCACTTCTTTACCTGGAGTGGGGTGTATTCGGCAATGACTATGTTTCCTTTCTGCCACTTAATCTAAAGGACAGTTTTAATCCCTCATTGATGTAAAGCCACTCAGGGGTAGTTCTAGACTTGGTACAGAGAAACACAAGGAAAATAACAACCTGGGTGTTTGTGATTGAGAGAAATTTCAAGGAAGGTGTTAGGGAAGAGCAGTCCACTAGGGGTGGCTGAGAGGCCTTTGGCATCTTGAGGAACCTCAGAAATGTTCCTGTAGCCAGGGAGGGTCATCTAAAAATGATAGACATGGTAGCTGGAAGAAACAAGGTAGGAGGCTTCTCCTGACTTGAAGGGAGTTGAAGAGAACCGAGGGAGGGTCTGTCTGTGGATAGTGATTTCTGTATGTAATTCATCATTCCATGAAGAGACAATGCCCTAAGCCTTCCTGCCCATTCCCAGCACTGTACCCAACATCCATGCTAAAAGGACTCCAGGAGACATTTCCTTTCTGCTCCCTATAAGAGTTACCCTGAATATGTTCTGATACATGAAACAAAGGGAAGAAATAGAATTTCTATGTAGAGTTAGCTGCGGCTATGCAAAAGAGGCCAAACAATGCTAGCTACAGCTTTGCAAAAGGGGCCAAAATAAGCAGCTGTCACGCATTTATCAAATTCAGGACTCTCTCAAGTATTAAATCAATCCCATCAAAGCAATTTTATTGCTGATGGATGAATGGATTGAAGTAGATGTATAGCTTTAGAAGGTCTTGCCATTTGGAGCAGAAAAGGTTCTGGGAGGTTCAGGGGCTTGGTGCCATTCTTTCAGAGCCCACCAGTATTTACTGAGTAGGTTCCAGTTCTGTTGCTCCTGGGCTTACTTTGTTGAATTGTGCTATTTTTTTTTTAAAGATTTTATTTATTTGACAGACAGAGATCACAAGCAGGCAGAGAGGCAGGCAGAGAGAGAGGAGGAAGCAGGCTCCCTGCTGAGCAGAGAGCCCGATTCGGGGCTCGATCCCAGGACCCCGGGATCATGACCTGAGCCAAAGGCAGAGGCTTTAACCCATTGAGCCACCCAGGCGCCCCTAAATTGTGCTATTTTAAGAGTATTCTATTTTCTAAGAACTTCAGATCAAATTTGGAACATTTCCATTATTCCAGTGGGTTATAAAGAGCCGTGGTCATTCACTCAAAATTATTTAATGTCGAGGCCAGTGGTAGGCCTAGTTGAGTTCTTTGGTAACTATAGCAGAGGAAATAGTGTCTGGATCTAGCTCTGTTATAATAAATAATCTTATTGTTTTTCTAATTAGCAAGCTGACTCTTTAAACATGGGTGACACATTGGAGCCTCTCATCTTAATTATTTGTTGCTGAAATAACAAAACAGACTCTGCTTTATGTATTAAAACTAGCAACCCGGAAGTTGTGTTTATTTCCAGGAAGCAAGGATGAGTTTACATTGATCTATTCATTTTTTTTTTTT
>RCUC01089071.1:0-14639 GCA_003697995.1 Taxidea taxus jeffersonii
TCTTGATCCAGAAAAGTTTAAGAGATGCTAATTCAGAGCAAGAACAGAAGCTCAAGAAAAGAAACTTCAGAAAAACAACACATTAGAGTCAGAGAGGAGAAGATGTATTAGTGGAAAAGAAGTATTAGTGCCCAGTCTTCAGAATCAGAAGAACTTGAGTCTGATCTTGGCTCTATTTGAATTTGAGCAGATTATTACATCCTTTGAGCTTCATGGTGCTCCTCTGTAAAACAGATGAAGTAGAGATGGTAGCACCTAGATCACAGGGGTATTATGAGGATGAAATGGGAAGTGGGCAGCACCTAGAATTAAGTAAATGCTCATTTAATGATGAGTCATTGGAAAAGTGGGAAAATGTGAGGAAGAAGCTGTGTAACAGAACCCAAAGGAAAAAAAAATTTCCAAAAAAGAGGCAAACAATAGTTTTCATTAGGCAAATACAGACAAGAAGGTAGAAAAGAGCTCACTGAGTTTTTGATGACTGTCAACAATCACAGTACAACGGCTGGGTAGAGGTCAGGAGGGCAGCGCGCTGAGTGAAGCAGCCTGTGGCCAGAACGGACTCCTACTCCTTCCCATCAGGCATTTCACCCAGGATTGAGCTTCACAAATAATTTTAAGGCTACCCTCAATTGGGGCGCCTGGGTGGCTCAGTGGGTTAAAGCCTCTGCCTTCGGCTCAGGTCATGATCTCAGGGTCCTGGAATCGAGACCTGCATCAGGGAGGGTGGAGGTTCTCTGCTCAGCAGGGAGCCTGCTTCCCTTCCTCTCTCTCTCTGCATGCCTCTCTGCCTACTTGTGATCTTTGACTGTCAAATACATAAATAAAATCTTAAAAATAAAAAAAAAGGGGCTACCCTCAATCAACAAGCACAGATGAAATAGGCCTGGAGTTTCCACACAGCTCTCCAGGTCCCTCTGCCCACATTAGACATGCCATCTCCAGCCCAGGATAATACATGGAGTCTTCAAATAAAGTTTCGCAGGGTTCCCTGAGAAGTCAGGAACACTGAAGTTATGAAACATCTACATTTTATACCTTAAAGAGTTCTAGAATTTATGCGACATTCTCTATAAGTTATGCCTTCTAAATCCATCGATTCTGAGTTCATCTACTATAGTCATCCTTTAGTCTGGGACTCCCTACTGGAAGAATTCTGTGGAAAAGGTCTCTTTCACCTACCAAATATTAATTAGTCTATATATATGTAATTCCAACTGGCAAGGAGATGAGATTAGTTCACTTTTCCTTATTTTCTTTCTCCCCTCAGGGCAGACTGAATGAGCCAACCGGTTGAACACTTCTCTCCTCAGTATCCTATTCCCTGTCCCATCCACCTCTAACTCAGGTACATGGCCTCCTTCTCTTCCAATAGAAAAGTAGTCATTTTTGATTATTGACTATGTATCCTTCCAGAATTTTCCTTAAATATTTACATACTTATCTATGTCAGGCTTAAATATGTGTGTATATTCAGAATACATTATTGCTCTGTTTTTTTTTTTCCTTAATATGTCTTGGTGATCTTTCCATATCATAGAGATTTCAACTTTCTAACAATTTTAACAGCTGTGAAGGGTTTGAGATTTTACTCTATTTGCAAGTTGAAAGCTAGCCTGCCACAGCTTCATGGGTGCTGGCAGGTGACATGAGACTCCCGGGTTAGTGACAAAGAAGTTTTATACTAACAGCAATAGCAGCATCAGGGGTATCAGCGTCTCACCACACTCCGAAGCTCCAGATCCCACAGGGTAACATAAAGAAGAACAAGGAATGCCTGCATATGCACTTGAGTGACCCAAGCCTAGAGGACCCAAAACATCAGTAATTGGCAGTTAGCAGACCAGCTTTACTTTGGCCCTAGAGGAAGATATTATATTTATTATACTGGAGAGTAAACACGGCCTGTGCTCCAGAGGGAGATAACAGCTCTGTCTTCCAAGGCTATTCATTAGACAAACATTCTTGCAAGATATGCAGAAATATAAGAGGTACCATGGAGGATTATCTCCCAACAAACAAGTGTGTACGATTTCATAGTACGCACATCATTCAACCATTCTCCTATGAATGATCATTAATAGTTAAGGTAGAATAAGTTCTGCTTCCTCAGTTATGTTCCCAGGGTCATTTTTACTGAATGAACCAAACTTTTAAAGTCATTGACAAACTGTTCATTTTTTATTTAATTTGATGTGAATTCATTTTCTGAAGTTTGATTTTGTTGGTTGTGTTCTGTAATGGTAGCTTTTCTCGTATGTTCTGAATGCGTATTCTGCCCTTTCTTCTTGAGTGCATTTTAATTTCTTTCCTCTCTGAATTCCAGGTTTCTCTTTCTACTGTTTAAGAATTTTTGATTTGTTCCATCTGGCCTCATGGGGCCACCTTGTCAGAATCAGGTGTTATGCTGATGACTAGTGACTCTGCATTGAGGACATTTCAAATTGATTCATTGAGCCAGTATCTGGGTTGGGTTCAGACTCGGCTTCAAATCTGAGTCTCCTCCCTCCTGGCTCTCCAGGTATAGTCTATCATTTAAATCACACTACTCTTAGAGATTCAAAGCAACTATTTTCATCCTTTCAAAGGACAGGGTGGGGGTGGGGGATGGGGCAAGGAGTTGGATATAATATCCTAGACCTTTGTTTTAAGAACTGACACTGATGTAATGAATAGTCATTACATCACAGTAAATGAACTTCCTGCTCCCTTGACAGGGTTGGGTCTGGAACCCAATGAGTTCAAAGCTGCGGCTTCACTTACTATTTTGTGTACCTGTTGCAGAGGTCTATTCCACAGATGCATTTAGTTTGTTTTGGGCTAATATATACACACACACACACACACACACACACACACACAAACACACAATTTAGTTATACATTGCCTCCTTTGCTAAAAATATATTTTGTTTTCCACATTGCTATGTGTTTCAAGCCAAGGAGGACTTCAAAGGATGAACTTACAATGCTGCCTTGACTGAATGCAAATACCACATAAACTGACTTATACAATTCAAACAGTAAAAAAAACAATCTGATTAAAGAATGGGCAGAGAATCTGAGTAGACATTTTTCCAAAGACCTACAGATGGCCAACAGGTCCCCCCAAAGATGCTCAATGTCACTATCATCAGAGAAACGCAAGTTAAAACCACAAATGAGGTATCACTGCATACTAGTCATAATGGCTAGTATGAAAAAGACAAAAAATAACAAGTGTTGGCAAGAATGTGGAGAAAAGGGAGACCCTGTGTGCTGTTGGTGGAAATATAAATTGGTACAGCCATTATGGAAAGCAACATGGAGGTTTCTCAAAAATTAATAATAGAACTATCATTTGATCCAGCAATTCCACTTCTGAGTATTTATCCAAAAGAAATGAAAACACTGACTCACAAAGATATCTATGCCTCCATGTTCATGGCAGCATTATTTACAACAGCTACGACATGGAAACAACCTCAGTGTTTATTGATAGAAGAACAGATAAAGAAAATGTGGGACACACACACAAGAGTATTAATTAACCATAAAACACACACACACACAAGGAAATTCTACCATTTGTAACAACACAGATGGACCTTGAGGTCCTTATGTTATGTGGGCATTATGTTAAGTGAAACAAGACTGAGAGAGAAAGACAAATACCATATGATCTCACTTATAGGTGGAATTAAAAAACACCAAATCTCACCCCCCCTCCTGCCAAAAAGCAAAACTTACTGATATAGAGAATAGATTGGTGGTAGCCTGTGGAAGGGACTGGGTGGCAGGCAAGACAGGTGAAGGTGGTCAAAAGACACAAACTTGTAGTTCAAAAGAAAAAAGCTGGTTTATACAGAATTATGGAAATGAGTATGTTTTAAGTCTTTCACAAGTTTGTAAATTGATATGTAATGTTTACAATTAGTTTTAGCTGAGTTTACATCAATGGAGTTCTATTAGGAGAGCAACTTATTGATATTGCTTCCAACCTCAGAACTTTCTTCCATGTTCCAATAAATTGATGACCTTATAAGCCATATTTACTTACCATGTATAAAAACTGCTACTCTCAGGTTCTACCAAGTCACAATTACCCAGAATCTAGACCCAACTCTTTAGGAGGCGGGACAATGAAGGCAGGAGGGATGAGGAACCAGTATGCTTAGTTTTTGAAGTATATCAGTTCTATAAATGTTAAAAATTGAACCACAATCTTTTTCTTCAGCTTAACTGTAACCATCCATAGATCCCAAATATAAACAACAACAAAAATAACATTTGAATAAAGCTAGAATCCAGGAAAAAACTTCGTATCATTCAGAAGTCTGAAAAATGTCTAAAGAAAATGATTTGTCTTTTAAGAAATACAGTAACTCGGGACGCCTGGGTGGCTCAGTTGGTTGAGTGGCTGCCTTCGACTCAGGTCATGATCCCAGCATCCTGGGATCGAGTCCCACATCGGGCTCCTTGCTTGGCAGGGGGCCTGCTTCTCCCTCTGCCTGCCCCTCTGTCTGCCTGTGCTCTCTCTCTCTCTCTCTATCTAATAAATACATAAATAAAAATCTTTTAAAAAATAAAAATTAAAAAAAAGAAATACAGTAACTCAAAATACAGTAGCATAGCCTTTAATTTTCTATTGTTATTTATAAATGGTGTAAAACCCGTTTTATTTTTAAAAAGGTTTCAAACTTTGAATAAATTGTTAGGCACAATTAGTGAAGGACAATGCAATCAGACCTTGAAGGACTTTTTCTCTAATATTGTGTACTTTTTAGTTAGATTGTCACTTACCTAGTGCCAATGTGAATTAAGATACGGAAAATACATACACTTAAAAACAGCAGACCTACATATTCATATGGGGAAAAATTAGATAAATACTGAAAAAACATCCTTTAACTAAGACTTTCTTAAGAAAAGAATTAAAATCCAATCCTAGCCTGTTTGTTTTTGTTTTTGTTCTGTATCTGTTTTGTTTTGTCTTGTATCTGAACATATGTATATGTTCAGATACATATAATGACCTTTGAGAAAATTTATTGAAAAGTTTTTCCCCCACCTGATTCTAGAAAGAACTGCCAGAATTATAAGATATAGAACTTGTGTTGCTATTTCACATCAATAATAGTTACATGAATGACTATGTCTCTTGAAATGTATTTTCATACTGATATCTAGCGTATTTTTTTCTGAATCTCTCTAGAACCTTGTAGTATATAGAAGTTTAAAACCAAGGTTTTGAGGGGCACCTGAGTGGCTCAGTGGGTTAAGCCTCTGCCTTCAGCTCAGGTTATGATCTCAGGATCCTGGGATCGAGCCCTGCATCAGGCTCTCTGCTCGGCAGGGAGCCTGCTTCCCCCCTCTCTCTGTCTGCCTCTCTGACTGCTTGTGATCTCTCTCTCTCTGTCAAATAAATAAAATCTTAAAAAAAAAAACAAACAAACAAGGTTTTGGATTTCTTTGAACAGTAAAACTTCCAGAAACATTTTTGTTGAATTTAAGATTTTGGACTATTTTGTTTTGTTAAGAAAAGACATTGTAAAAAACTGCTAGTTAATATCATCAAAAGTTTTAAAACACAAAATTAGTCAAAGGCATAGTGTCAGAATAAGTTACTGGTTTTCCCAAGAAATAATGGTTGGCAGCTTTATAGCAAAACAAATAGTTATTACTTACATTACTTGTTTTGAATCAAACCCATGAATATTTTATTATTGAATTATTGCTCAAAAAGTATTTATTCAGAGCTGACCATATACTAGGTTCTGTTCTAAATGCTAAAGTATAGCAATGAACAAAATGAAGTCCCTACTTTCAAAAAGACTGCATTCCTGGGGGACAAAAAAATTTTTTAAAAAATGGACAAGTAAACATATCAGCTATGATGTTACATTAGATAGAGAAAAATAAAGCAGAGTAAATGGAATAAGGAGTACCAGAGTGGGACAGATGATTATTTTATATAAAACAGTCAAAGAAAATCTCTTTAAAAGGGTGAAATGTGTTCAGAGATCTGAAGCAATTCCACGAATAAATCATGCTGCTATCTGGCAGAGGAAGAAGCAAGTGCAAAGGCCCTGGGGCAGATGAATGCTTAATGTGTTAGAGAAACAGCACACAGCCCTGCATGACTGAAGCAAAGTGAGGCTCAGAAAGACTACTTAGGAAAAGATATTAGAAAGTCCATGGGTGGCCAGATTATACAGGGATTGTTACGCACTTAAGGTTTGAGTGAGATGAGTAGCAAATGGAGAATTTTGAGCAAAATAGTAAAATTATCTGCCTCAAGTTTTTCATCTTTTTGCGGGGTGGGGAGGATAGTTTCAGATTTACTGAGAAGTTGCAGAGGCAGCAGTAAGAGTTCCCATATGTGTGTCACTCAGTTTCCCCCATTGGTAACACCTTACACGACATTTTTGTCAAAAGTAAATAACCAACATTGGTGCATTACTGTTAAGCACATTCAAGACTTATTTGGATTTCATCAGTTTATCCATCAATGTCCTTTATCTGTACCATGAGCCAGCCCATGCTTTGAGTTACTTTAGGTTGTCATGGCTTCACAATCTCCTCTAGTCTGTGACTGTCTCTTGGTCTTCCCTTACCTCTCATGACCTTGACGGTCTTGAGGAGTAGTGGCCAAGTTATCCTGCACCATGTCCCCCACTCTGGGTTTGTCTGATGTTGAGCTCACGATTAGACTGAAGTGTGGGGGTTTTGGCAAGAACACCACAGAAGTGAAATGCCTATCCATTCATGATGTATCAGTTCTTTATCCTAATATCCTAATATCTCAAGATGTTAACATTCATCAGTTGGTTATGGTAGTATTCACATTTCCCCACTTAAAGTTACTCTTGTTTTCCTTCATGGCCTCTGCTTTGGAAGAATGATTTAATGTTTTAAAAGAATCATTTGAAAAGTTTCTACTATTTAGGGAATTGAGTAGATACAAGGAGGCAGCTGGGAGGCTGACGCTATAAACAAGGAGAGCATGTGATGTTGCTTACAGTGCACTTTTCTGGAATGAACCCCCATTTAAATTAAAAGAAGGTGCCATTTTCACTCGAGACTATCTTTCATGAAGTAGTAATAATTATTAATACTGAATCTCAACTCTTAGGCACAAGGCTTTTAAAATAAACTAACAAAATTGGATAAACACTTCTGTAAGCAGCAGTCTTGAGGGAAGACGTGCCTGATTGTGTCGTAAACCAAACAAGCCACTTCGCTTCCTGGTACACCTTTTTTTTTTTTCTACATGAAGGGATTACTAATAGACAATCTGGTTATTCAGACTTGGGTACCTGGCAGGCATTATCTTGAAAAAGGACAAGTAGATCTCTCACTTCAAGGAACACTGCTGCCAGCATTTGTTGCCAACAACATTTAAGCTTTCAAGTGAAAATTAGAGTTTTTGAAAACTTGTACTCAATACTCAAAACCTTTTTTTTATTATTAAATCAACCAAGATAGCAATCAATGTGATTTTAAAAATATTTTAGAAGGGAAAACTATATGATATTTCTACTTCAGCGAAGCAGTTGAAAATAAAATGCATCACTCTAATCTTGATATTGACACTTGCCTCACTCCTGAAAGTTCTGTTGTTTTCCTTCCTAGTCAATCTCTATTTGTCCCCTGGTTGAGGCAAACATGATTGATTAGTTTTGCGTATTCTAAAGTTCATTTAAGTGAAATCATACAGTATTTTCTCTTTTGTTTTGAACTTATCACTCAGCATAATGTTTTTGGGATTTATCTATATTATTGCATGTATCAGTAGCTCATTCCATATTTCACTGTATAACACAATTTGTTGATGAAAACTGACATTGTTTCCAATTTTTGGCTATTATGAATAAAAATGCTATGAACACTCAAAAAATATATTTTAGAAGGAAAATGTCAACATTTGAAAGATCTATATAACTCAAGGAACCAAGTTTTCCAAAGACCAAGGAATGATATTAAAAAATCATATATAGGTAAAAAACAAACAATAAAAACCATGCAAAGTGTTAGGTAGGCCAATGGAGGTTAATGCAACAGTACAAAAAGTTTATTGAGGTGTGATAAAAAAAAGAATATCCATTATTATTTGAAAATGTTATTATAATGCTCTTTTTTCATCAACAGATCTCTTGAGCCTGAAATTTCTTCCTATAATTCACCCAAAACACCATGTTGCAACAAACTGAATACAAAAGTTGGCATTAGATTCTGGCTCTTTTCTATTATGCCTGACATGAAGGAAATTAGCACAAATGTCAATTAATGAAAAATTTTCCTAATTATTTTTTCCTGGAAAATATTGTTATTTTTCACAGAAACATGCTTCTTATGTCAATATATGAAGAGTTTATTAATGTTATTTTTGAATGAATATACAGATTTTTTAAAATGTGGTTTTCATTGCTAATATAGAAACTATTGACATAACCAGTATAAATAAAAATTTGGGGGGATTATCACCAGATTTTAAAAGAGTAAAAGGATACTGAATGTAAACATTTGAGAAAAGTTTCTCAAAAAAATAAAAAGTTCAGTTCAGGTCATATCTTTTCTATAAATATTTAGTGACTTTCAGTTTAAAAGCAAAGGAAGAAATAAATCATTGAGAGGAAGAGCAACTAATGTGAATTTGCAAAAAATTAAATAACTATTATTCAGAAATACAAAAACATATTAGGCAAATGGCTAATTGGGCAAATTGTTACAACAAATATTTATAAGCAAAGTATCACTAACTTTTATTTAAGAATATATTGCTTTTTTTTTAGCCAATCCTCAATATGATAATATTTTGTCACTCCCTTCTCCCATCCCTCCCGCCCTCCAGAAAATATACTAATACTTAACAGTGAGTGTTGTCCCTAATCAGTGAGATAAGAATTCTTTTAATAACTTTTCTTTACTGATCTGTATTTCTAAAATCTCTACTTTTTATGCCAGGGGGAAAAAGAACCATAACAATGTTTAAAGACCAGATATTTTAAATCATTTTAAAACCAATGATGCACTTATACTGAAATTCTGTATTATGCAAAACCAAAAATCATTCATCCTGAATCTTTAAAATTATTTGAATAGAAGTTATGATTGCTTAAATGTATTAGTACATGGTTTCCTTATGGGCATTAATAATTATAGTTTTTTTTTTAAAGATTTATTTATTTGACAGAGATCACAAGCAGGCAGAGACACAGGCAGAGAGGGAGAGAGGAGGAAGCAGGCTCCCTGCCAAGCAGAGAGCCGGATGCGGGGCTCGATCCCAGGACCCTGAGATCATGACCTGAGCTGAAGGCAGAGGCTTTAGCCCACTGAGCCACCCAGGCACCCCAATAATTATAGATATTTTGATACTTCCTTCAAGCTCATAGCACGTTTCCAACAATTGAAAATAGAACTGCCAAGGAAAGAATTCTAATTGTAGGTGAATTTATAAATGTCTTTGATTATTAGCAGTTCTAATTTGAAAACAATAGATTTGATAAAGGAAAAAGGAAAGATATTACCTTAAATATGTTTGGGTAATAAATAATGATTTAAAGTTTTCTTATCTCACCAGTCCCCTATTATGAAGACGACTTATGAATTTTTACTATCTGCCCATGATTTGAAGGGCTGGCCCAATACTTTGAATTGTAGAATAAATTAAGTTTAGTTCATTGCATTTTCATTACATTCACTTTTATTTCACTACAAGATGATTAATAAAGAACATTTTGAACTCATTTTTAAATTGTATCTTCTTATTGACATGTCAGCATTACAATATTTCCATAATTCTTAATAATTTACATTTGAAAAGTTAAAAATGGAAAAAGTAAAATATCCTTTTTTATGTCTTTTCTGCAATGAAGTCTGATTGTAACAGCCTTGCTCTTAAACCATCAAATCTACCAGAACTTTGTGCAGTAGCTTTAGAAATGTTGGTTTGTGTACAGTTTTCATTTCCTTTATTTCTCCTACAAAGATAGCAGCTAACTGAATCCAACCAAACTTACCCAAGTTTACCCTCTCTCTTCTCCCAATGTTGTGTAGGTCTTCTTAAAACTGTGCTTTCAGAGAATTAAAGTAAATGAATAGGCAATGTTCACTGACATCTCCAAGTACTATGACATTCTGAGAAATTCAAGGGTGTGTTTACTAACAGTACCCTCAATTCTCCATTTTTCCTGACCAGTTCCAAAGCCTGAAAGGTATTTGTATTTCTAGTGATTATGTCCACAGAATTCCCTTGTGAGAGTTGTCTCTAGAAAGTTTTAGGTCACACTCAATAGCCAACAGAATGCTGTCAGGTGATTAAATTTACTATAATGGCTTTTTCTTCTGACCTTCCCCATTAACTAGTACTTCCATATTTCCATTCTTACTGGGCAGCAGAGATTCCATTGTTATTGTAGTTCTCTAGATGTAAACCAGGAGAAATTCCTTTCCATTAGAACTTCTCTCAATACTGAAAAATCTCACTTCAATCTCTCCCTTTTATTTCCCATTGTTCATCCATTTCAATCTTGCTTTTTGGTTTCTTTCACCCCTTTGCACAGGAATCATCTCTTCATCTGTGAAGGCTGCCACCGAATGGCTCACCAGTAGGTCAGAAGTCCCAAGCTTCCTGTAGGTTGCTCTTCAGCTTTCTTAGCTAAGCCCATTGAGCAGATGTTCATATTTTGTGGTTGAGCTAGTGAGGCAACACTGTGGAAAAGAATCATGTAGGTAGTAGTTCAACACTGTATGGTTATTCTCCTCAAAGTAAAAATCTTGAGGCCATAGAGGCGAAGTTGTTCTTTCTCCTTTTATCTGACGGTCAGGTTTCATCCATTTGTCTACCCTTGGAGAGTTACTGAAGAGGTCTCATTTTCATGTTTATTTCTTCCAAATGGAATAAAACTTTCCGTATGCCTTCATTCAACTTTGCCCCTCCATACATTTTTATTTTAATCAAAAGCTTTCTTGGAGTGAGTGAAGGCCACCTACGGAGCTAGTTTATGTCTTTAAAACCTTTGTTTATCACCCAGAGTGATACAGCCTATCATAGGGGATTCATTTTGGTTCAAGGACACATTATTGTCTTGATTGGGCTCATACATCAAAGGCAAGAATTAAAGCGTTCTGATGAAAACTTCCCACCTGACACACAGGTGGCTGAAAGTATGTGCTAGCCTTTCTTGGGTCCTTTTGTCACCTTTCTTAGCTTTCTTGTTTTGAAACATGATAATAGTAGTATTTGAGTTTTCTGGGGATTTTTGTTCTATATTGCATGCTGTGAAAGGATTTTTCTAGGTTCTGCTTCTGGGCTCCCTCTGATCTTGTGATGTTAAACACACTGCTGTCTTCCCTCGGCATTACTCTCATCATTTTCTTCTCCACTTGTCCCACTTCTGTCCTGTGTATGTGGGAGGGGGCTGTACAGAAGATGTGAGAGGAAATTGAGTAGAATGGCAGAGTCGGGGGATGTCAGGGAATCACACTGCTGAAAAAAAAGACCTCCACAACTTCTAAAAGAAAAAAGGATAGGCTGTACTGGTCTTTGCATTTTTTTTTTCCAGCATAACCACAAAAGTTAAACTTTTTTTTCCAATGAAGCCTTTAAAAAAGAAACACTGTCCCTTATCTTTGAATTTTGATATCATCGAGCTCCTAGAGCAATTCATGGTTTGTTTTCTAAACAGCAGAGAATGATTTATGCAACACAAATCCCATATTTCTTGTAGGACCACTGTCATTCTGACCTTGAAGAACTGTGTGAATTGTAATGAAAATAAATACTTCAATAAAGCATGACATCATATCTTGATTCATTTTGCATTGTGTGTGTTTAAGGAAACACTAGAACTTCCTTCTGATAGGTTTAATACCTTGGGAAATACGTTGACTTTTGCTTTCTCTCTTGCCCCAGGGTCATGTTTGGAAATTCCATTCAGTATTAGAACCAGATTTAGTCAGTCAACAACAACAAAGAGAAAGAATGTGGGGGTTTTTTTGGACTACATGTCACTTTTTAAATATTTTCCTTATGCCAGTCATTTTGGTGAGAAATACATACATAGATGAACACAAAGGGGAGCAAAATGTTAACAAACATATTGAAGAAAAATTTAATATGGATCAAACTTCTTGCACAGAAGATCTTTCTAGTATCACATTCTGCTATTCAGGGCTGCTGTTTAACCTTTCTTTGATATTATTTCCTGGAATGATTGGCTGGGGTTATATAATTAAAACAATCTGCATGTGCTAGCATAAATTTGATTGTTCTAGACATTAGGACTAAATCTAATACTAAACATGATAAGCTTTGATGGTAAGAAAAAAATACTCAAGCTTTGGGAGGCTATCTAGTTCATATTTCATAGTCATCAGAAGTATTTTATATTCACTAAAGAACTTAGCGTAGTTACTGGCACATAGTAGGAGACAAAAATAGATATCAATATAATTCTGCTAAATATAATACATGAAGAAATATGCCAGGCAAATTAAGTAGCTAACAACTCCGAGAAATTTTTATTCTCAGAGAAACAATGTATAAAAATAACCATGAAGTAGACAACTAAGGTACCTGGAACATAAACAGTAAACAAACCTTAAAATGACATTAACTGCTCTCCCAGCTCTGTACCGAAACATCCATGCATTTATGAATAATAAAGTGTATGTTGCTAAAATATCAACTTTTTTTTTTCATTCACTAATGCACATAGTGTGATAGATTTGTTTTTAAAACTTCAGAGGGCAATTCACAACTGCTCTTATTAACATTGCAATGCTAGCACTCTGTATAAAAGAAATCTTTTGCTATAACACACTGCTTTATTCTGTCCCTGTCTCTCTCTCTGTATCTCTAGGTCCTGCTGGCATATTATAATTGGCTCAAACAAGACCCTTCTTTAGTTTCATTCATTCATTCATTCATTCATCCATCTATCCACTCATTCATTGTCTTTCATCCATGTCCCCCATTCCCATATGCCCCACTCATTTATCTTAATATATGCATCAATATATATATATATATATATATATACACATATGTATGTGATGTGTGTGCATATATTCTGTTAAATGTGTCAAGTTTTTTGCATACAGTTTTTAATTTTAGTAAATGATATTGCACATTGGATTATTTTTTTCTCTTTTTAGATCAAGTTTTTGGGATCCATCCATGCTGGTTATGTCTATCTCACCCATTGCTCTGGCATATAGTTCCTGCTCTCATACTAAATATTGGTGATACAGTAATGGGTAAATTACTTAAGATAAGCTTTAATTTCTTCATCTGTGAAATGGGGATGATACATCTACCTCATGAAATGGTGTAAAAAATTAAATGAGAAATGTGTGACAGCTACCTAGCACATAAATTCTCCTGTGAATTAGAACACTCAGTATATATCAAGAAACTCACAAGGCTTGGCAAAATGGGTATAGAAAGGTGGGGAAACATGGAATAGTACATAAGATGAAACTGGAGAGTTAAAAGGACCTGATCATGAACATTTTTTCTACAATATGGAAAGAAATTTGTACTTTCGTGCTTTAAGTTTTTGTCCAGAATTCCCTTAGCATCACCAGAGATTGAGAATTCATATTCACAGAACCTACTGACAGAGAGGAGTCCCATCCATGTGGCTTAAGCAAATTTTTCTAACACAATAGATGTTTTTACTATGTGTCACGTTGACTTCTGCCCTTGAGATTAGTGGTGGGGAAAGGACATCATTCCTAGATCTGAACTTTAAAATCTTGAAACTTAGGAGGAAGAAAGTACTTAAAGCCCTTTGTTTAAAATGGAAGGTGAATAAACCTTTGAATTCCAGGGTGGTGGAAGTTGGGTTGGCCCTGTATCAGCCATTTGTCTGACCTAAGTGAAGCCTGTTACTGTCCTCTATTGGTTCTGCCCATCCCTAAAGGTAAATGACCAACTCATCTTGCCCCTCACCTTCAGTCTCTGAGGAAAAAAGGATTACAGTCCAGTAGACCCTTGGCCCTTTTCTTCTATAAACAAAAACAAAATAAAACCTTGGCATCAACTTTCCTAATAAGCTATTTCCTAATAAGGATCATGACTATTCAGACATGTTAAAATTTGAGGACTTTTTGGCATTGAAGAACCATCAAAAGGTCCATATATTTTAGAACTATAATGTCCAATACTGTAGCCACCAGCCACATTTAGCTGTTTGAATTTAACTTAATCAAAATGAAATATAGTTTAAAAATTCGGTTGCACTTGCCCCACATTACCTGCCTAATAGTCATATGCATCTAAACTGCTACTATACTGGACCGTCCAGACATTAGAACTTTCCATCATTGCAGATAGTATCACTGAGAACAATGTTTCAGAAAGCTTATTCTAGGGGCAAGCACTGAGGATCTATTAGAAGGGAAAGCTGTAGTCGAGTGAGAACATGTTTGGAGTACTGAGAAAGGCCTCTGAAAACAGGAACAGTAAAGATAGAGAAGACAGAATGGATATGAAAGACTTTGGTTTTGTAACTCATTCTTTGAAAATGTATTTATAAACATCTTTTTCCTGAAATTCTCCTTCCTTAAGAAAATGAATACCATTTTAATTACACGGCCAATGGTTTTGAAAACCTCTCATTAAGTATCGTCAGATTGCTTTATAGAAACACT
>ML096554.1:1508-13988 GCA_003697995.1 Taxidea taxus jeffersonii
TAATGTCATAAAACAAACTGAGGGGGGTGGGGGGAAGAGGGGGTGGGGGAGGGTGGTGGGGTTACATCATATGTTTAAATAAAGCTTAAATAAAGTAAAAAAAAAAAAAAAAGAATGGCTGGATACAAACATTTTCTGACAGATGGGGTAAGTTAAGATTACCTGCTCAGATTGCTAAAGTTTTTTATTTTTTTTAACTAATATTTGTGGAGAAGACATTTGAGATTTGTATTTATCCTTGACAAGTAATGTGATGGAAGCTGTTGGCTAGATTTTGAGCCAGAGTGCCTCTATAGCTATTTGTATTTTTTTTAAAGCTTCTTTTTTTCCTTTTGTTTTTCTTCAGTCTTAGGAATAGAGGATGATCTAGGCAAAAGTTCCCAGAGAGTATTTATAAGAACTTTGAGATAAATGGAGGAGGTTTGGGGACCGATGGAAATGATAGGTTGGAAGATGTTGAATCCTTTCAGAGGCCAGCTGTATTTCTAGTTTTGCAAAGATTTGTAAGGTAAGGACAGTTGCCTGGAGTCTCTTGAGGAACGGCTGCAACTTCAGTGACATCATAGGTTAATTTACCCATCCAACCATGCCATCCTCGACCTGCTTTTTCCCCTCTGGTACCTAGCTCTCATTTTAATTTAGAGGTGAAAGCCTTAAAAACAGTGATCAGTTTCTGAATATCAGCTTCTAATCTGGCCAATTTTTGACTACAGAGATTAAAAAAAAATCTTGTCGGTTTTCGGTCAGGACAAAGAGCAAATTTTTCTGACAGTATTCAATAACTACCCTTGGGTGTTAGATGAACAAGTCACACTCTTCCCAAGATCCAGTCACTCCCAAAGATACAAAAACAAAGAACCAACAACCTGCACGTCCCAGGTAGGCTCCAGGGTAGGTGGAAACCAAGCCCACTTAATGCAAAATGAGACAAACAAGAAGGCAATAGCTATCCCTGGGAGGAAAAGGATCCGTAAACGATGGATTTGGATTTGGAAAGCAAAGAACAATGTGAAATTTTATTTTCCTCTCTTGACTGAGTTTCAGACAGAGTTTCAGAAAAACTGATATTGCTAAGAATTACCCTTCTCTGGTTTCTGTCAGTTTTACCAGGATTTCCACTGTAGGCTCTGGTATCCACCAGAGTTCTCTTCTGGTAGAATAATGGAAGTTTAAAGGAATAATGAAGCAGTTTACTAGAAAATCCCTGAGTGTCGTCAACTCTGGAAGGGGCCCAGATAGGGGCTCCTCCTTTGAAGGTAGCTAGGGAGGTGTCTGTAAGGGCATGAACTCAGTGGACTTCTTTTTATGTTTGGGTAATCTTTTCAGAGCAGAAAAACAATTTAGACAGAGGATGAGTGGTGTGAGTACTCAAAGGCCAACAGAGGAGAGTAATAGAAGTTACATCAGTCTTAACCGTCTTCAGCAACCTGATGGTTAACAAACCAAATGCTTTAGGGCATGAAAAAAGTGTGTAGATTTTTATTGCTTCCAGGACCATCGTATTTAGAAATAAAATAAGCAAGTGTACTGAAATGTGGAGTGCTTAACTCTTTGGAATTTAAGAATCCCACTAGCTAAGTCTTTTACACAAATGACGCACCAGCAGTAACCAACACATGTTACTGGGGACTGGCCAAGAAAAGACCACCAGTAATTCCCAGTGTGGACTAAACTGGTAGACTCCATGAATAGAAAGTACATTCTGGAAATGGGGAAAGGACTAAACCAGCATACCCCAGTAAATGGGGACTGCACACTGGAACTGGGGAAGGGATTCCAGTGTAGAATTGTGGGCTGAACCAAGGACTAACAACTGGTGTTCTGTTAGAGCCCCTGCCCACTCAGGCTGACCCATTAACCCTGGACTGGAAAATAAATTAGATCTGTAGTTTGTATGCAAAAAGAGCAAAACTCAAACCGAGAAGCACTTAGCAGCAGCCTTTGGAGATCGTGAGAAAGGCAGTGAACTCAAAAAGGGTTCCCAAGGAACACCTGGGTGGCTCAATTGGTTAAGCTGCCTTGGGCTCAGGTTATGATCCCAGAGTCCTGGGATCAAGTCCCGAATCGGGCTCCTTGCTCGGCGGGGAGCCTGCTTCTCCCTCTGCCTCTGCCTGCCGCTCTGTCTGCCTGTGCTTGCGCTCTCTCTCTCTCTGACAAATAAATAAATAAAATCTTAAAAAAAAAATGGTTCCCAGGGTGCCATCATTGCATTTCTCATTGTCTCTGAATGCTTTGGGTCCCACCACTGCTGCCTGATCTGTTAAAAAACAAAATTCAACTGAATAAATTTAAATATCTAATTTGGCTTTAGTGTATGATTCATGACTTTGCATTCCCATTGAGCAAACTGAGGGGAGCTCTGAGAAGTTGTACCAAATGGAAGATTTTTTTTTTTAGGAAGGAGGGTGGAGCAAGAAAGTTTTTAGCAAAAGAAAGGAAAGAATTGTTCCAGGCAAGATCCCCTTGCCTTAGGTAGAAGGGCAGGGGACCTTATTTGTGCATTTCCTCATCTTCTTGGGGGGATGGAAGAACCATGTGACAGATTACCTCATTGACATTGTTCAGAAAATTCTTGATTGAAAGGTTAAGACTGGGGCACCTGGGTGGCTCAGTGGGTTAAAGCCTTTGCCTTTGGCTCAGGTCATGATCCTGAGGTCCTGGGATCGAGCCCCGCATCCGGCTCTCTGCTCAGCAGGTAGCCTGCTTCCGCCTCTCTCTGCCTGCCTTTCTGCCTACTTGTGATCTCTCTATTTCTCTGTGTCAAATAAATAAATAAAATCTTAAAAAAAAAAAAAAAAGAAAGGTTAAGACTGCATATCTGGGGGAGGTTGAAACTGCAATTAGTTTTTAAGCCGCTACTTGGTGACTTGGCCTAAGTGGTGCCATTCTGGGCCTCTGGTCTTTTTTTTTTTTTTTTAACAACCTTGAAGTTAAAAAGATTCAAGACCTTTAAATGAAATTTCCAGAAAAGATTTTGAGGAAAGCTATCCTTGGACTTCAGGAAGGTACCCTACATTCAGAATGGGTCAAAAGTTAAATACCACAGTTACAGACACTTCCCTTTAAGGCAATTTATTGTTTCTTTCAGGGGCTCTCTGTATACTTTATCTAAATTAGTTTCCTGAGCTTTTATATTTTAAATTAACATTTCATAAAGTGGCCTCTTGCTGCCAAATAACATTTTCTTACCCACACACAAGCTTGAGTGTCGTAATTAATGGAATATACAATGTATATATTTTAAGGTTGTGTTTATAGCACTTTTTTTTTAGAGAAAAACCACTGATTTGGCAATGGAATTCTAGTATCTTTTACTAGATAATGGACAAACACTACCTTGGTGTTTTAAGATCAAAATGTTCCTGCTTTCCTGAAGTAAGTTTCTCTTCCATTTTAATGACAATTATTTTGATTTATTGATAATAAAATGCCTTTTTGCATCTATCCTATCAAATGCAAACCTTAACTGTTTGCTTCTTATCAAATGTAATGACATCGTTAAATTTTTCTCTTAAGTCACTCAACTTAAGAAAAAGCATAACAGTTAGCCTCATGGTATAAGCAGTCACAAGTCATTGAATTAGAAATCATTCATTTTTGTAAATTCCTTCTTTATCAAATACATTTTTATAGTTCTCATATATCCAATATAAAGAAGACACAAGAAGCACTCCTGAGCTCACTGAAAGACAGGGACTTCTATATAACTCTTCAGGGTAGTATAATAAATGTTTTATATGTTATTGCATATTACATGATTGAATTTTATTGCCCAGTCTAGGATAGTGGTCCTGCTGTGACTTGGCATTTTCTGGGCCTTACTTTATAGTTCATCTTTAGAACTCAATATTATACCAGGATTAGGTTTTAAAGGCAACTTGTAGGGCAAGAGTAAAAGGGATTGACAAGATTCTTTAAAACTCTTCTCAAAATGTCATCTGCAGACAGGCACATTAGCAACCCCTGAGAGCTTATTTGAAATGTAAGTTTTCAGACACACGGAATTAGAACTGGTCGTGGGGGGGTGGGGGCAGGTGTCGGAATCTGGCCTTAACAAGCTCTCCAGGAGCTGGGATAGATGCTAAAATTTGAAGCTCTGCACCACTGTCCACTCACACCTTTTCTCCTCAATTGGGTTTGATGGTTACCTTTCTGGCAAATTGGTTTGCAGGCCCAGATATCCAGACATTCCCATTGTTCCAGAGTCTTAAGCTTGAGTGAGTGTAAGAATAAACACAAATACAGGATTATATTCATGAAGCCATGCTTACTGTATATAAGGGCAATTTAAGTGTTTTTCTCCAAAGGTTCATTAATTTTGCCATTCATGTTGTCTCTGCAGTCTAATACTAATATAATATATGATCTTACTCTATATCATTATTATAGCCATTGCATGATTTACTAGAATGATTAAAGCTTTCTGGTACATTGAAATATTTCTAGTTAGTGTGAGTGAACTGAAGATGCTTTTAATGTCAACCATAATTGCTGGGAAAATCTTCTAAATACATTTTTTTCTCTGACTTATTCAGTAGACTGACTTTCTTTGATCATTTGAGATCTTAAAATACTTCAAGATGACCATTGTGGATATCATTGTGCACTACCATTGATAAAGAATATTTATGTTAAAGGGCTGAATATGTACAGATTTGGAAATATTTCAAGGTTATAGCAAGCAGCTCACCAAGCAGGGGTGGTGGAAGCTGTTTGCTTACCTAGGAGGAGTCTTTTATCACTGCTTATGTAGGAATTGCCAGCTCAAGGAGATATTAAAAAACAGAACTCCTATTATGTTTTAGTATTGTCTTAATTTTTTTTTTTTTTTGACAGAGAGAGAGAGATCACAAGTAGGCAGAGAGGCAAGCAGAGACAGAGAGGGAAGCAGGCTCCCTACTGAGCAGAGAGCCTGATGTGGGGCTCGTTCCTGGGACCCTAAGATCATGACCTGAGCCAAAGGCAGAGGCTTAATCCACTGAGCCCCCCAGGCACCCCTGTCTTAAAATTTTTGGCAGAAAATACATCCCCATGTTGACTGTACCCATAAAGACCACTTCCACTGCCTCATGCTTGGCACACAACAGGATACAGAATAGTAGGGAGGATAATAGAATGAGTATCTATCAACCAGCTTTGTCAATCTTAATATTTTATGATACTTGCTTCAGATTTCTTTTCTTATGATGAGATACCACATCACAGATACGACTGAAGCCCTTGTGTGCTCCTCTTTCTTCTGTTCTTACTACAGTGGGGGTCACCATGTGACATTTAGATCTCTCCATTCCTAAGCATATTTTTATAATGTACTACATACTGTGTGTACTGTAAGCAATATGGTGTGTCCATATCCATAATAAAAATGGTATTATTTTGTACATTATAAACTTAATACAAATGGTATTGTAATGTTTATATCTATCTGCCACTTGTTTTCCCCTTCAAATTTTTATTTGTGATATTTATCCATCTTGACAAAAGTAGCTCTAATTCATTAGTTTTCACTGCAATGTAGTGGTTTAAGCACACTGTAAAGTCTCCTTTTGTGACATGTAGGTTGTTTTTAATTTTTGGTTATCAAACAATGCTTCTATGAACACTCTGGTTCATGTCTTTCTGATATAATGGAGGACAGTTTCTCATTAAGGTGTATAACTAGGAGGGAAGCTGCTATGTCAAAGATTAGGCATGGGATGCCTGGGTGGCTCAGTGGGTTAAGCCACTGCCTTCGGCTTGGGTCATGATCTCCGTGTCCTGGGATCGAGTCCTGCGTCGGGCTCTCTGCTCGGCAGGGAGCTTGCTTCTCCCCTCCCCTCTCTGCCTGCCTCTCTGGCTACTAGTGTGATCTCTGTCTATCAAATAAATAAATAAATAAAAAATTAAAAAAAAAAGATTAGGTATATATTTAATTCGAAACACATCATCAAAATCTGCAAGAGGCTCTGAGGTGGTGGGACACCCACTGAGGCATGATGACCATGACCTGCTCTAATGCTGTAGGATTTAAATATCATCTGGGATAAGACACTCATTTGTAGACTTGGAAACATGCTTCTTCGTTGTCATTCTTTGGGCAACTGCATCTTTTTTTTTTTTTTTTTTAAGACTATTTATTTGAGGGAGAGAAAGAAAGAATGAGAGTTAAGAGAACATGAAAGGGGAGAGGTCAGAGGGAGAAGCAGACTTCCTTCTGAGCAGGGAGCCCAATGGGGCACTCCATCCTGGGACTCCAGGATCATGACCTGAGCTGAAGGCAGTTGCCTAACCAACTTAGCCACCCAGGTGCCCTGGGCAATTGCATCTTAGAGGAATGACTTCTCCCTCCTTGGTCCTCCTTATATGCATTTTGATCTCTTCATCATTATCAACCAACCTCATAGCAGCTAATTTTATTAACTCTTATTATTTTCCTGGCACTGTGTAGAATACTTCATATGCACTGTTTGACTTATTCCTCATAACAATTACATGTGGTAGGTGTTATAAATTATTTCCACCTCACATGTAACGAACCCACAGCCTAAAATAAATTGAGTTCTTGTTCAGAGTGACTAGCCAGGATTCAGCTGTTACAACCCAGTTCCTGAGCTCTTAACCACGGTGTGATATTGCATTTCTCTATTACTTCATGATTGGAAAGCACAAAATCATTACTTTCTGTTCTGATTGGCAAAAGAAAGAGAGGTCTAGTGTCGAGTATTTATATAGTATCATAGAAAAATCAGAAGAGTTTGAAAAATAGATCACTACATTGTGATTTGAAATCCTTATCATTGACTTGGGTTCAGGACAGTGTGTTCATTCATTTGTTATCTTTCCTCCTACTTTTTACAATGTTATTAATGTAGAAACATTCTTAAAAATGTGGAAATATACATCATTATTATTTTTGCATATTCCCATCTTCATTCTCCTGGATGTCTTTTACATGTTGCAGTTTTAGTGTACATGTAATTAATCTTCTTTTTTAAAAAGACTTATTTGTTTTAGAGAGAGAGGTGGGAGTGGTGGTGGTGGGAGAAGCAGACTCCCTGCTGAGCAGGGAACCTGACTTGGAGCCTGATTTGGAGCCAATAAATGGGCTCGGACTCATGACCTTGAGATCATGACCTGAGCCAAAATTCAGAGTCAGACACTTAACCAACTGAGCCACCAATGCACCCCTAATCTTTCTTTTTTAAGATTGGCATTATATCACAAGCATTTTCCATGCTATAAAATTCTAATGATCATTTGAGTGGATGTGTTAGAATTTATTTATCCATTCTATTGTTTTCAAAGAACATTTTTCTGCATGTTACTTTTTCTTCCATCTGGTTCATTTTCTCAAGATGAATTCCTTGGGGGAAAATTACTAGGCCAATGGGCTGATCATTGCTATGATATCTGATACTTTTTAACATCAGATGCATGCTTAGAAATGAGAATGCTAACTAAATCTGAACCACATGAGGTCATCACGCCATGATCTCTATGGAGATATCTTCCTGACATAGGAATTTATTGCTTACAATTGATGTTAATTAGAGGTTTATTTGCCTAATGTCTTAACTGATTGGCATTCTCTATGGTCAATGTGGTTAGTTCTGGTTCATGACCCCATATCCCTCTGAGATTTATGTTCCTGGAGTTGCTATAAGGTTAGGTGTGCCTTTTTTTTTTTTTTTTAAGTTTTATTTATTTATTTGACAGAGAGAGAGAGATCACAAGTAGGCAGAGCGGCAGGCAGAGGGGGTGGGGGAAGCAGGATCCCTGCCGAGCAGAGAGCTTGATGTGGGGCTCCATCCCAGAGCCCTAAGATTATGACCTGAACCGAAGGAAGAGGCTTAACCCACTGAGCCATCCAGGCACCCCTTCAGTGTGCCTTTTAACCATTGAAATGGTCATAGGTTTGTTTATTCTTCTAGAAAACAATCATTTTGTTAGGATTCAAAAACCTGGGAGAGCAAAATTGGATTACATGACAGAAAAATAGAACATGGTGGGCATGGACAAAAGGAAGTAGAATGCCCTGCTGTGATCTTTGTCCCATTGTCCCCACCCTACTGCGCTGCTGACCATTGCATTAATCCATGAGGGCTGTACTGCTGAACACTAGGGGAGGTATTCATGATTTACTAAATTGAATTCCAGGACAGTTTGGATAATTTCCAATGCCATTAGCTATTAAAAGTATGTGCCAAGTTATCCAAACCTCTGGATCTAATTGGAAGGTTATACCCACCTTTGTCATTTTTGTTCCTGCCGATCTTCAGCTTAACCAGATGCAGGACCCCAAAATGAGCGGCCCTCCCTGTGCTGTGATCATGGCCTGTGCTGAGGCCATCCCATTTCTCATCACTTATGCCCTAGCCCAAGAACCTTGATAGGTAACCCCTGGTGGGTTAGGAAAAGCATATGTCACTAAGCTCTTGGTGGGGACTGAAGCCAATATCTCATTACATATTTATAGTTGGAGATACTAAACTTAAGATATTAATCAGCGACTTAAACGCTTGGGATTTGGGACCCCAAATTCAAGATTTCTTGAATGTGGGTGTTTAGTTATTCCTTTATTTTATACCATATGAAGGTAAATGTCACATGTGGCCCATACTTTGCCTCAAGCCCGCCCTTATTTTTTCACTGGTGGGTGTGGCTTCAGTTGTTACTCACAACTGCTCTAGTGCGGATCACCTTCCCTTACCTTCCCCACTGGGTACTTGCTCTGTCTTTTGTTCTCAAAAACCAAGAGTGATACCTTTACTCTCTAGTTTCACTTTCCATTGAGCCCATGAAGGTCTCATGGCTTGTGACCCTTATGCCATGGTCACAAGACAATAATAAGTTTTGGAAAAGACACTGATGAATATCTCAACACAGCAAGTGGCTGAGCCGATTGGCTGTTTCTTACCTCTTCACTGAAAATTGGTGCTTCACAGCATTTCCTTGGCTATGGCTTTCAGTTATTGTGGTGGTTGATTGTGGTCCTTTGGTCTAGCTAGATTGTTTCCAGGTAAACGCTTCTCTGATTTCAGCCATGTCCAAGTTCCTGCTACCTATCCTTGTTGCTGATAAGGCCAGCATTTCCTATGGGCTGGCACAGCCTCCATCAGCTGAGGCTGAAGAGCAGTGGCCCTTGCTGGACAGGACAGGCATGGGCCAGTTCCCCTCAGGCAACAGTCTGTCCACATTGCCCATTTGGGATACTAGTTTGGCTGTAGGCATTTGCATTTGCAATGCATGAACAAGCTCATTAACCTCTACCTGCATGCCAGCAGGCTCTCTGTCTACCTGTATTCTCCTATGTCCCCAGGATTGTGTCCTACATTTACTCATCCAGTGGCTGCCCCTGATTTGCCACTCTGAGCTAGGGACTGCCACCACCATTGCTGTTACTGGTGCTCTCGGGTGTGCAGAGGTTTACCAAGGACCCCAGGCATTAGGGCTGTCCATTTGCTCAGTGCTGTGATGGTTCTTACTCTGCTGAGCATAGGGCTACATTGTTTCTCCCCGCAGCATCATACCTATTAGATGGTCTGGCCAGAAGTTGCTGGGCCCTGATTGCTGCAAAGTCTGACAAGAGCTGGGAAGTCCCACACACTTGGAGGTACCCTCACACACCCATGGGGCCATGAGGGCAGGTTCAAGAGACACTATTCTGCCCTTTCTGTATCTTGGAAGCAGCCCCCTTGGTCTCCCCCATGTTTGCCCTGTGGTAGAGTCTGGCTTCCTTTAGGATGGTTTGCTTTCAGAAGCCCTGAAATTGAATCCTTTTCAATAGGATGCTATTGGATTTCCCTGCCCTACTTCTTGGTTCCCACATGTTTATGTATTTCATAACCCCACTTGCAGTTTTTAACTTTCCTCCAGGAAGCTCTCCAGTCTCCATAAAAACTGGAGAATGCAACAGATACAGAGAAGGACAATTGTCTACCCTTGCCTCTGGAGACCTGAAACTTTTATATCTTAGCCTCCTCCCAGAAAGTATTTCTTTGATATGCATGAAGTCCATGGTATAGCATCTTGTTTCCCAAAACATGTGCAACAATGTATCTGATTCATACTGGCCCTCCTACCCCGTAAGTGCCTGGCACAGGACCTTCTTCACAGCTGGTATCCAATTTATGTTTTCATTAAATGAATAAATGTTTGGTGGAATAAAGGTATGTTTTAAACACAAGGAAGAAAGTTGTTTATAGCAAAGTTGAGGTTGGTTTTCAGGTTTTCAGTCTGTGCCTCCATTTAGAGTTTTCAGATTCTAATTCAAAATGCTTTAGTGGCTTTTAAGTCATCTGACTAATAATGTTTTCTGGACTGGAAAGATGGGGGCAGGTAGGTGGCCAGACATGGCAGAGCAAGTCATTACCAATTGGTATTAAATGAAAAGTTAGGTCTAAAACAGGGCATATAGTGTGATCCCATTTTAAAAATGCATTTACACAGAGAAAAGAAGGACTAAGGAACACATGGCATGAATATTAACAATGTGTCCTAATAAATGAGTGGCATGATTATGGCCTGTGCTAGTCTTTCCTTTTTAATTATTTGCAGTTTCCTAAAAATATAACAATGGAGATATATTATTTTTATAATAAAATGTTATATATAATAGCTTTAAAAATTTTATCTTACCATATTTATATTTTAATAACAAGGTTACAAATAGTGTGCAGAATTTTGAGCCCCTCTCGGTTGTTCCTGGCTTGAAAAACAAATGCTTACCTAAAGGAATTCTATTTCTGAAAAAATTCTAATAGAAAAGTGTATGAGACATCTCAGCTATCCCCGTGGGAGGGAATATTGGGAGGTAAGAATGCTTGCCAGAGAAATAGAGTTGGTGTCCTCTATATAAAACAGCAAGGGTAGCATTTCCTCAGGCCTTTTGTACGTACTGGAAGAAAAACACAGAAATGTTCTTGTGAAATTTCAAATGACCTTTGTACAAGGGAAGGATATTTTTATTAGGAGAATCCCATGAAATACTTTTTACCATCATAATCATTATTCATGATAACAATAGCAGTATAGCTTAGTTCTAAAGATCATGGCCGTGGCATTCCCTCAGTCAAGTTTGAATCCTGGCTGTTACCTACTATGTGATCCTGAGCCAATCATTTAACTTTATTATTGTTAGCTTCCTAATGTATTTTACTTTATTTTTAAGAAGTTGTATGTATGTATGTAATCTCTATGCCCAGTGTGGGGCTTGGAACTCATGACTCTGATATCGAGTCACATGCTCTTTCAACAGAACCAGCCAGGTGTACCCAGCTTCCTAATTTTTATTTTTATTTTTTAAAGATTTTATTCATTTATTTGACAGACAGAGATCACAAGTAGGCAGAGAGGCAGGCAGAGAGAGAAGAGGAAGCAGGCTCCCCGCTGAGCCGAGAGCCGGATACGGTCTCAATCCCAGGACCCTGGGTTCTTGACTTGAGCTGAAGGCAGAGGCTTTAACCCACTGAGCCACCCAGGTGCCCCTCAGCTTCCTAATTTTTAAACTGATATATAATAAAACCAACTTAATAGGGTTCTTGTGAGAATTAACTGAGGTAATGTAGGCAAAGAACATACGCTTTTGGCTAATAATAATTGGCATTCAATACAAGCAGGTATTGTTGATAAAATGTAATAATAGTAACTGTTGGTACTACTTCTTGATACATATTATGTCCAAGCCATTATTTTATTCCTTTTATATCTTGTTTTCACCTATTCTGTAAATTAACTTCAAATTAGGATGGGGGTGAGAAAACAGGCCCAGAGAATAAGGTAAAGAAATGAGTAACCAAAAAGCGAGAGCTGAGATTTGAACCAATATCAACCTGATTTGAATATTTCCTCTGGTTGTTCAATATTCCACAAGATTAAGCATTAATAAAGTATTATTGATTGTAATGATTTCTTTTTAGTAATTACCAATAATACAGTTTGACTGCCTTCTCAGCCAAGCTGTGTGGGAGAAAAAAATATTTATCTGACCACCAGGTGGCGTTTAATCAAGGTTCTACAATTACACTCACCACTCAGAACCTTTCCCGTTAGTCACCATCTAAAGTGAAATTATTTGCCAGGTTCTACGTGGGGGAATTAACAAAAGGCAGCGGTGTATAAAATGAAGTAAATGCGTTTACGTTTGATATAGAGCCTGTTTTATGTAGTCTATATGGAAAAAATGGGAATGAACCTTCAGACTATTTGGGGACTTCCATCCTTAGGCACACAATTTATTTAATGAACGTAATCCACTTTGATATGTATTAAAATAGCACCTGGCTTAATAATTTTGATGGTAACTCTGGATTTAATACGATTTTCATGTGCTCAGTTACAATGCTTGAAATTTGAAATTTATGGGGAAAATGGCAGGTAGCTATTAATTCTGGTTACAAGGTGGAGCAAAGCCCTCCACTTTATTGCCCCTGAAGGAACTGAGCAAGCACACACCTATATTCCATAAAGATATAGTGTGATTAAATAAAAGCAAGTATGTTG
>RCUC01089078.1:0-26325 GCA_003697995.1 Taxidea taxus jeffersonii
GTTCTTTATAGGTCCTGGATATCAGCCTTTTATCTGTACTGTCATTTACAAATATCTTTTCCCATTCCGTGGGTTGCCTGTTTGTTTTGTTGATTGTTTCCTTTGCTATGCAGAAGCTTTTGATCTTGATGAAATCCCAAAAATTCATTTTCGCTTTGTTTCCTTTGCCTTTGGAGACATATCTTGAAAGAAGTTGCTGTGGCTGATATTGAAGAGGTTACTGCCTATGTTCTACTCTGAATCTGATGGATTCCTGCCTTACATTGAGGTCTTTTATCCATTTTGAGTTTACCTTTGTGCATGGTGTAAGAGAACAGTCGAGTCTCATTCTTCTACATATAGCTGTCCAATTTTCCTAGCACCACTTATTGAAGAGACTATCTTTTTTCCACTGTATATTCTTTCCTGCTTTGTCAAAGATTATTTGACCATAGAGATGAGGGTCCATATCTGGCCTCTCTACTCTGTTCCACTGGACGATGTGTCTGTTTTTATGCCAGTACCATGCTGTTTGGTGATCACAGCTTTGTAGTAAAGCTTGAAATCAGGCAACATGATGCCTCCAGTTTTGTTTTTCTTTTTCAACATTTCCTTAGCAAGTCGGGGTCTCTTCCGATTCCATACAAATTTTAGGATTGTTTGCTCCAGCTCCAGACTGTTTTAGAAAGATCACTGCTATATGAACTGAAGAGGAAAGAGATTAGAGGTAGGGAGATAAGGAGGCTATTGTTACAACCAGATGAGACTATCTTGGGCAAAGGCTGCAAGAATTAAGAGTAGGGCATAAACTATCAGTTGGGTTTAGTGACTGACTAGATTTATTAAAATATTACAGACATCTGTGAGCCAGGCATTGTGCTTTGGGCTGCCATGCCTTATCTTGTTTAACCTTTACAAAAACCATATAAGAAGGTATTACGATTATAGTTACAATTACAATAACATCATTTCCATTTTATAGATAATGCCACACAATTTGTCCAAGTGACATCATAGCTTGAAAGTGGCACAGCCTTGGTTTCTAAAATATACTTTCTCAGTAATGAATTGTGGGTATTCTGAAGATAATTTATTTCCAATTGCTAACACAATAAAAGAGAAAATAACGGAAGGCTAATTTCATGACCAAATTTAGAAAAGTCAAGCAAATTGTAAAATCAAAAGAAATACTTGATTTAAGTAAATCTTTGGAACACACAATCTAGGCCACATTTCAAGGGAACAATTAAATAAAATTCCATATAAGTATATTCCTTTTCTATATATGCCCCCCAAAATCTTTAATACCAAATATTAAGTTCATTAGTGTACACAAGAAAAAAACATATAAAATTGAAATCCTATTGCAATATCACTAAAAGGAATTAATATTTCTTTGCATAAAATATAGAAAAACACTTATCATAAATAATGCTCAGAAATATTATAAACCAGAGATTAAATTTAATATCCTATGAAAAGCCTCTAAAGTATTGCTGGAAGAAAGCTACATTGCGTTAAGTTCCTCAAAAAGAAAATAGGTATCAGTGACGCTGATACATTTTAACATTTAACAATATAATTTTAAAAATACCCAATAAAATTTTCAAATAATTTTTAAGACTGGTTCTCAAATTAGTTAAATTAGTTTAAATTTAGTTAAATTAGTCCACCTGGGTGGCTAAGTCAATTAAGCGTCTGCCTTTGGCTCGGTTCATGATCCCAGATTTCTGGGATCAAGCCCCAAGTTGGGCTCCCTGCTCAATGGGGAGTCTGCTTCTCCCTCTGCCTCTCCTCCTGGCTTGTGCTCATTCCCTCTCACTCACTTTCTCTCTCTCAAAATAAAATCTTTTTAAAAAATTTTTTTAAAGATTTTATTTATTTATTTGACAGACAGAAATCACAAGTAGGCAGAGAGGCAGGCAGAGAGAGAGAAAAGGAAGCAGGATCCCCGCCGAGCAGAGAGTCTGATCCAGATGCAGGGCTTGATCCCAGCACCCCGGGACCATGATCCAAGCTGAAGGCAGAGGCTTTAACCCACTGAGCCACCCAGGCACCCCTCACATAAATAAAATCTTTAAAAAGATACACATTATCAAGCAAATTATCATTCAGTATCTCTAATGAACATATACTCACTGATGAAAACTCACTACATGAAAACCCAATAATAGAAAGTGGTTTAATATCAGAAGAAGAGAGACTGGTATAATTGTTATGGAAAACAGTGTAGAGGTTCCTCAAAAAATTAAAAGTAGAAGTACAATACTCTCCAGCAAGCCCACTAGTGGTTATGTATCTAAAGGAAATGAAATCAAGATCTTGAAGAGCTATCTGTTCTCCCATGTTCACAATAGCCAAGATATGGAAACAAGCTGCATGTCCATTAGTGGATGAATGGATAAAGAAAATACGGTGTATATATACAACAGAATATCATTTAGCCATAAGAAGGGAAAATATTGCCATTTGTGACCACACAGATGAATCCAGAAGATATTATGTTAAGTAAACTAATTCAGAAAGATAAATACCGTTCCATCTTACTTATATGTGGGATCTGAAAACATGGAACTCAGAAACAGAGTAGACCAGTAGTTACCAGAGACTGGGAGGTAGGAAAGATGGAAGATATTGGTTAAAGGGTTAATTGATTGTGGTCATTCTTTCACAATGAAAATATATATCAAACCATCACCTTGTACATCTTAACTACATATAATTTTTATTTATCAGACCTCAATAAAACTAGAAAAAAGTTTTAAAAAGAAAAGTTGGCTATGAATTTCATAACAAGATATGATTTATTTAATATTATAAATGCTGTTTTAAAATATTTGATAGACTACAAGATATTTTTTCAGAATTTGTAAATAAGAACACAATAAGTTTCCTAATTTATCAAAATCACACATACACAAGTCTTTAAGTTTTTCAAAGCATGGGAAAATATTTATGTTTTGATGTTAAGTTTAAAATGCAGGGTGCCTGGGTGGCTCAGTGGGTTAAAGCCTCTGCCTTCAGCTCAGGTCATGATCCCAGGGTCCTGGGATCGAGCCCCACATTGGGCTCTCTGCTCAGCAGGGAGCCTGCTTCCTCCTCTCTCTCTCTGCCTCCCTCTCTGCCTACTTGTGATCTCTGTCTGTCAAATAAATAAATAAAAATCTTAAGAAAAAAAATAAAATGCAAGATACAGGGGCACCGGGATGCCTGGGTGGCTCAGTTGGTTAAGCGGCTGCCTTCGACTCAGGTCATGATCCCAGCGTCGTGGGATCGAGTCCTACAATGGGCTCGGCAGGGAGCCTGCTCCTCTCTCTGCCTATGCCTGCCTCTCTGTCTGCCTGTGCTCTCTCTCTCTCTCTCTAACTAATAAATAAAATCTTTAAAATAAAATTAAAAAAAAAAAGATACAGGGGCATCTGGGTGGCTCAGTGGGTTAAAGCCTCTACCTTTGGCTCGGGTCATGGTCCCAGGGTCCTGGGATCAAGCCCCGAATCGGGCTCTCTGCTCAGCAGGGAGCCTGCTTCCTCCTCTCTCTCTGCCTGCCTCTCTGCCTACCTGTGATCTCTCTCTGTCAAATAAATAAAGTCTTTTAAAAAAATAAAATGCAAGATACAAAACTGCGTAAAAACCACAGTCCTCACTAATTAACAAACATGCAATTAAAGGACTGAAAGGTAATGTACAAAAACATTAACAATGGTTATTCTGGGGGACTACTTTTAATATTTTATTTTTAAGAACAGAAAAAGATCATTTTAAAAAGAGTCCTCACCAGCCTCTTTGGGAAACTGGCAGTATCTATTAAAGCTGAACAAGTACCTCCTTCAAGGAAGAAGCTAGTGACATTTACTGAACGTCTGTGTGTCAGGCCTTGTCCTGAGCACTTCCTATGTATGTTGAATTGCAGTGGTTAGGGGAGACATCCTTGTCTTGTTCCCAGTCTCTGTGGAAAAGCATTTCATGTTTCATCATAAGCATGGTATTGCTGTAAGTTTCTTGTAGATACGTTTTATGGTTTGAAGAGGCTGTCTTCTGTTCCTAGTTTTATGAGATTTTTTGGTATGAATTTTGTCAAATGCATTTGCTATATCTATTGGGATGATTGTATTGCTATTCTCTTAATGTTATATTGTTTGAGTTTTCTGACATTAAACCAACTTTGCATTCTTGAAATAAATACCACTTCAGTCATGTTGTGCTATGTGTTTAAAAAATTCAGTAGATTCATGGGGCACCTGGGTGGCTCAAGTGGTTAGGCATCCAACTCCATCTTAGCTCAGGTCTTGATCTCAGGGTCGTGGGTTCAAGCCCCATGTTGGTCTCTGTGCTGGGTATGAGTCTACAAATCAATCAATCAATCAATAGACACATGCACCATAGGTTCAATTTACTAGTATTTGGCGGAGCATTTTTACATTTTTGTAAGATGCAATGAGGAATGTCAGGATCTATAAAGGGTATTGGTCTGTAACTTTATTTTTAATAATGTCTTCATCATGTTTTTGTACCAGGGCTATGCTGGTATTCTAGAATGAATCAGAAAGTGTTTTCTCCTCCTGTGTTTTCTGAGTTTGTGTAGAATTCGTATTTTTATTACTAGTGGTGGGTGGTGGTAGTGTGGTAGTGATGGTGGTAAATGTTTGATCTCACCCCTGGTCAATCCATATGGGCCTAGAGCCTTTTGGGGGCTGGGGGGGAGAACATTTTTATTATGAATTTGATTCATTATGAATTATTTAATTGATATAGGAAGACTTAGATTTTTCTAATTCTTTTTAAGTCAGTTTAATAATTTGTGTTCTTTAAGATTTGTCCGTATTATCTACATTGTTGCATATATTGGAGTAACATTCATAATATCTTTGTATTGTTCTTAGCGTCTTCAGTGTCTTCTTTCATTCCTAATGAAAATTTTTTATTTTTGCTTTTTTAAAATTAAAAAAACTATTTTTAGCAGTTTTAGGTTTATATGAGAATGAGCAAAAAGTACAAAAAGTTTCCATATTCTTCCTCAACATCCCTTTGTTGCTATCTTGCAGTAGTATGGCATGTTTGTTACAATTGATGAACCAATAACAATACATTTTTATTCATTGAACCCCATAGTTTACATTAGGGCTCATTCTTTGTGTTGTATCATGAAGAACAGTTTCACTGCCATAAAAGTCCCCTGTGCTCCACCACTTCATCCTTCCTGCCTCCCCTAGACTCCTGGCAACTGCTCATCTTTTTACTGTCTCCATAGCCAGAATGCCATATAGTTGGGATTATATGTATGTAACATCTCAGATTGGCTTCTTTCACTTAACACTGTTTGTTTGTTTGTTCTTTCTTCCCTATCAGTCTTGCTAAGGTATTGATAATTTTGTTAATATTTTTAAAAATTACCTATAGAAAATTTATTCATTTTCTGTTTCTTAATTTCATTGGTTTCTGTTCTTAACTTTATTATTTCTTCTTCCTTCTTTGGGTTTAGTTTGTTCTACTTTTCCCAGCCTTTTTTGGTAGAAATAGATCATTGCTTTTAAATTCTTCTCTAAACTACACATTTAAAGCTATAAAATTTCCTCTAAGTACTGGTTTAGTTATATCTCACACATTTTGATATGCTTTCTTCATTCTCATTTAGTTTGAAATCTCATTTTCCTTGTGATTTGTTTTTTCACCCATGGGCCATTAGATGTGTGTTTTTTAGTATCCAAACATTACAGGGATTTTTTTTAAATGATTCATTTATTGATTTGAGAGAGAGAGAGTGAACAGGAGAAGGAGCAGAGGGAGTTGGAGAGAAAATAGAGAACCTCAAGCAGATTCCTTGCTGAGCATGGAGCCTGATGCAGGGCTCGATCTCACCACCTTGAGATCATGACCTGAGCTGAAATCAAGAGTTGGTTGCTCAACCGACTGAGCCACCCAAGTGCCCCAACAGGGATTTTTTAGAAAAGCTATCTTACGGATATATAAAAGAATGGATAAAAAGACTTCAGTCTTTTAAATTTACTGAGACTCATTTTAAGGCCCAGAATAAGGTCTATGTGGGTGAATCTTCTTTGCACAAATTCTGTATTTCTTAAGTGGGATGTTTTGTGAATGTCAGGTTAAGATGGTTGAGAATACTGTCCAAATCTATCTGCTTACTGTTTTGTTTTGGCCTAGTACAATCTGTAACTGAGAAAGGGGTTTTAAAATCTCTGTGATTGTGGACTTAACCTATTTCTCTCTTTAGTTCTGTCAGTTTTGTGCTTGAAAGCTCTGCTGTTGAGTACAACTGAGCTCAGGTTTTCTTGATGAAGTGTCTCTTTTATGTTTATTAAATCTCCCTTTCTATTTCTGCTAATACTGTGTCTTGACATCTACTTTGACTGATAGTATATAGTTACAGGAACTTTCTTATAATTAGTTATTTGCATGGTACTCCTCCCCCCGCCTACCTTTTACTTTCAAATTGTCTATGGTTTTATATTTGAGGTATCTTTTTTGTAAATAGCATATGGCTGAGTCTTGCTTTTTTTTTTAAATCCAGTCTCACAGTTTCTACCTTCTAGTCCTTCTATATTTAATGTATTCACATATGGTTGCACTTAGGTGTACTTTTTTGTTTTCTACTTATCCCATCTGGGTTTTGTGCCCATTTCCTTCTCTGACTGATTGATTGAAGTTTATCAAATATTTTGTAGTATTCATCTAATTGATTGATCTAATGATTGTTGAGCTATGTCTTCGATATTTTTAGTTCTTAATCCAGAGATTTTACTATGTATCCTTAAATTATTATAGTCTGCTAATTAATATTATATCATTTCTTATAAAATATAAAAACTACAGATATAAAATATATGACAGTAAGAACACAAAAGATGGGATGTAGTAGAATTATACTGCATTAGGGTTAACATGAGGGATTACTTGCAGCATTGAAATTCCAGTTTCTTACCTGCAGTGATGGGTAAGTGAACGTACACAGATGATAAAATCATATAGACTGTAATACAGACACACACATCCAAATAAAACTGGGGAAATCTGACTAAGACCTGCAGATCATATCAATGTTGCTCTCCTGTTTGTAATACATATTATATTCTACTTTTGCAAAATGTTACTGTTAGGGGAAACTGGACAGAAAAATGTTATTGTTGGGGAAAACTGGACAGAATTTACAAGGAATCTCTACATTATTTTTATAACTGTATGTGAATCTGCAATTATCTCAATAAAAATAAAAAATGTTCTTGCTATCAGGTAACCGAATTTTCATTGCTAAAGTAAGGGGCCTCCAAGTATCAAGAAAGAAAAAAGACAAAGCACATTTCTACTTTGATTTATATATTATAAAAATAGAATATTCAACACTACTTCTTAGTTCCTATTGCCTGGTAGGTAGAGAGTGGTAGAAGGGTTCGGAACAGTATTTATCAACATGCTTGCACTTATGTGTGGCAGATGCGGGCCAGCTGTGTGTCAGTAGGCCTCCATTGCCCAGGCTTAAAGTAACTATTGGACTATCCAATCCAACCCGCTGTGGTCATGAAAGACTGTGTTAAAATTATCCCAGCCCCAAAATATTTTATCCTGTGCTTAAGAATTTATAAGAAGAAAAATCTGTAACCTTATTCAACTAACAAACATTTCTGGAACACTTCTGTTTATTTAAGTACTCCGCTAGATGCTGAGGACACAGGAATGAAAATGACACAGTTTCTGACTTTAAGAAGCTTAGGGTTTAGTGCAGAACATAAACTTATACTCCAGTCATTATAATAGAAATATGTTAAATATGCACAGGGTACTGTGGAAACAGAGGAAGGACCTCCAAGAGATCCCAAAAGGTCATCAAGGGTTTCTGACGGAAGATATATTTGAACAAAGTCTTAAAGGAGAAGTAGTAAAAAGGAAGAGTTGATGGCACTCTAGCGAGAGACAACAAGGTCAAGTACCTGTAGGTGAGGAGAATGAGCAGTTCACTTTGGCTGGAGCCTAGAACTAGGAGCGGTAGGAAATGAGGACAGAGAAATTGGTGGGATCACTTAGGAAATGGCATTATGTGCCAAGGTCAGGAGTTTGTACTTCATTCTGAGTCATATGAGGAACTTCCTTTGCATATTTTAGGGCTTAAGTGTGTATACTTTCTTCTTCTTATAAGGACACCAGTCATTGGATTTTAAGGCCTACTCTATCTAGTATGACCTCATATTAGCTTAAATAATTACATCTACATAGACTAATTACAAATAAGATCACATTCTAAAGTTCTATGTAAGTATGAATTTGGAGGAGCACACTTTTGTGTGTTGTGGTGGGTTGAAGTGTAAGAAGAAGAGAGGACATGCAGATATACACATAGAGAAGAGGGCTTTATGAGGACAGAGGGAGAGATCAGAGCAAAGCAGCTACAAACCAGAGACCACCAAGGATACCCAAGAGCCGCCAGACATTAAGAAGGGGCAAAGAAGGATCCTTTCCTAGAGTCTTCAGGGGGAGCATGGCCCTGCTAACATCCTGATTTCACACATCTAGTTTGAAGAACTGTGAGGGAATAAACTTCCTTTGCTTTCAGCTACCCCCTTTGTGTAATTAGTTATAGTAGCCTTAGGAAACTACTGCAATATGTAACCCACATTCTACGTATTATGGGTTCAGCTCATTGTCGTAGTTCTAAGATATTTTTATTCATTCAAGAGGTAGAGCCCGATTCCTCTCCCGTTGAGTGTGGGCCAGGCCTAATGACTCGCCTCTAACGAATAAAGGGAGAATGAGGGTATATAGGTTTGAAGGCCAGACCATGGCTTGGCAAACTATGATCCATGGGCTGGCCGCTGGTTTTTATAAAGTTGTATTGGCACATACACATACCAGGCCCATTTGTTTATGTATTAGAGGTGGTGGTTTTTGCATGAAAACAACTGAGGTGAGTAGTGACGGTAGAGACCATATGGCCTACAAACCTAAAATATTTGCCATCTAGCCCTTTAAGAAAAAGTTTCCAGTCCCTGAACTAGGTCATAAAAAGCACTGCAGCTTTTTGCTTGCTTTTGCTAACTTGCTCTGGGGAATGCCAGCTGCCTTGTCATGAGGACACTCCGACAGCCCTGGTGAAAGGTCCACATGGCAAGGAATTAGGGCCTCCCGCAAGCAGCATGGAAGTGAACTGCATCCATGGTCAACAGCTTGACCGAAACTTCCTGAGACCCTGAGCCAGAACCGCCCACCTATGCTGCTCCCAGGTTCTTGACCTTTAGAAACGGTGTGAGATAATACATGTTTGTTGTTTTAAGCTGCCAAGTTTCAGGGCAGTTTGTTATGCTGTGACATGTAACCAGTCCACACATCTGCCCCTTCTGTGGTTTTGAATGCAGCCTGTGAGCAGCTCTGCACATCTTACCTGTATCCCAGACTTGCTATTTTAGAAACATACGGGGGAATGAAACCTATTTTATAAAGAAACTCCCAGATGACATAGATAAGACTGGGAGGAAACAAAGGGTAGTGGAAGGCAAGGGCTATATTTCCCATATTTTTCAGAATTCTCCTTATTAACTAACATAGCACGAGGTGTGATCGTGTCTATTGAGATTGGCTGTCGCTAACAAAATATTAGGTTTGCAACCATGGTTATTTGAATCATCAGGCAGGATGTTTGCTCTGTTATGTTACTCACTATTATTTATATAAACAGGAGTATTCGATAATGCCATTATAATCTTTATTAGGTGTGTCTGGAGGGTTTTAGTTGCCCTCTGTAAGTGCAGACCAAGCGGTCTCTAGTTGGGATGGTGGTGAGTTCTGTGGGTATGTTAGTTTTCTCTGGCTGCATCACAATATTATCACAAACCTAGCGGCTTTGAACAACACACATCTATAGCCTCCATTCCTATGAGAGACGACTCAACACGGCCTAGTTGGGCCTTCTGCTTAAGGTCTTGGAAGGCTTCAGTCAAGGTTTGCCCAGGGCTGGATTCTCATCTGGAAGCTCCTCTGGGGCACTCCATGGTTGTTGACTGCACTCAATTCCTTGTGGTTATGGGACCAAGAGCTTCAGTTTGGGTTTTTTTTTTCCGCTTTGGTTGTTATTACCTGTTGGCCAGAGGGTGCCATCAGTTCCTAGGAGCCACCATATTTCCTGCCATTTGGGGTTTCCCCAAATGGCCACTTGCTTTCTGACAGCTAGCCAGTGAAAGATTTCACCAAGACAGACGCTGTGGTTATATATAGCAACATCACAGAATTATGTGCATGTAATCCTCCAGTACCTTGTCTGTATTTTATTGATTGGAAGTAAGTCTCATTCACTCTCAAGGGGAGGGCTCACACAGCCGTGTGAGGATTAGGAAGCTGGGGGCATGGGAGCCACCTTAAGAATATGTCTGCCACAATGGACTTCCCAGTCAAATCCTACCTGCAAGGTGGAATTAGTGTTTCACCAAAGATAATTGCTGTACCGAAAAAAAAAGGGGGGGGATGTAGTGCATTGTTTTTTGTTTTGGGAGTTTGTTGTTGTTTTTGTTTTGTTGTTGTTGTTGTTTTGTCCTCTGTGCTGCAAATGGTTGATACCTACGAGGGTTGAATTAGAAGAATGGAGGGAAAATGAATAGGGATGGGATAAACAAAAACCAGGGGAGATGAAAGATATACCTAATCCTAAAACACACTTCCAGGCTGGAAAATACTGTAGCTGGAAACAGCTTGGCATGCAGCTGGGTAGATACACCCTAGGCAAAGGCTTCCTGCATATGGGGAGAGCTGAAGGCACCACTGCCAGTAACATAAAGGGAGCCCATTTCCACAAGGTCACAGATACAGCATATAAAGTTCTGTTATTTATTCCTTTTCAATCATACTGGCATAGGTGGTATTCAAGTTTTAGTAAGACCTTAGAATAAGAAGGGCAACAGTAGATGTGATAGATCCCAAATCTACCTTGATGTGTGATGTGCATTCATTCATTCACCCAGTGAATTTCTGTTGAATGCTTGCTGCATGCAAGGTCCTTTGCTACAGCTGTTCAATCTTACATGTTTGTAATGGAAAGAGTGCCACCATCTCCTGGCTACACCTGCCGTGGGTGTGGGGGGAGGACTAGAGGCACATGTGTCTAGTTCTGCCAGCCCTGGCATATAGTGTTCTTATAGGAAGTTTGGTGGCAAAGGACAGGAAAAATGAGTAGATAAGCCACAGGAAATTTTCAAAAGGGAGAGACATGGCAAAGAAGAAGTCTAGCCAATAAGAGACTGAAGATGATGTATTTATCTGTGCCCAGAGAATCTGATCGATAGTAGGGACTCAGTTTTATCAGCTGTCTCACCTCTCTATACAGTCTCTCCTAACTTCTTAAAAAATTTTCTTAAACATAGACTGTTCTACTGACAGACATAGTAGTAGACACTATGGTAACCAAACTGAATATAGCCCTGACCCCTTTCCCTTTATGCCTTGTCCAGCTTGGGACATAAGGAGCCATTTCAACAATCCTTTCCTCCAAGTCTTTCCTCCTCCACTCTTTGTCAGCTGTTGGCCCCTTCTCCTCTGACTGTGCCCAACCAACTGTACTTCCCTAATCATGTTTTCTGCTGCCATGATAGTTTTACCTCCTCAGTTGGGTCCTCACTGCTGATTGGTGGCCTTTAGTTCATATCTATTTACATTTTCCACAGCAGCTATCCAAACCTCTTCTGTTCCCTCTGTTCCCTGTGAGTCCAGCTCTGGCATCCTCTTTCACCAGGTGACTCTGCCCCCTGAGGGGATTTCCCAACTTCCTTTCTACTCTTCTCATAATCTCCTATTGCCATCCTCACTTTACTATTTTCTTGCAAAACAAAATAAGCAAATGCATACATACACACACATACACACACAGATACACACACACACACACACACACACACACCCCTTCTCGTCAAGGCTTTTAGTCCCAAGCCCTCCTACCTCCTCAAAGCCTATGCCAGCCATGACCTTCCCTCATTCTGGTGAAAAGATATATTACCTACTATAGCATAGTATATCACAAAGTTGTTTCCGGGGAGCTGTGTCTTGAAATCTGATATCTCCTTTAAAATTACAGGGGTCGGGCACCTGGGTGTTCAGTCAGTTAGGCATCTGCCATTCAGCTTGGGTCATGATCCCAGGGCCCGGGATCAAGTTCCACATCAGGATCCTCGCTCAGAGGGGAGTCTACTTCTCCCTCTCCCTTTGCCCCTCTGCACCACCCCCTGCTTGTGCTCTTGCTCTCATTCTCTCAAATAAATAAGTAAAATCTTAAAATTAAATTAAATTAACAGGGGGAAAACTGTAACAAGTTTTTTTAAAGTTAAAATAACAATGAGCACTTATGAGCAGCTTTTAAAACTTTATTTTTCCCAAAAGTAATATATTTGTACTCCATAGATAATGTGGAGATTTAGATTAAAAGGGGAAAAAAATAAAATCATCCCTATACTACATACAGAGATAACCATGGTTATATATTATGTGTATAGTCTTCTAGGGGTGTGTGTGTGTGTCTGTGTGTGTGTGTAGGTGTGTGTGTGACTATCCTATATATATATATATATACATATATATACAGGATTACATAGTACCTATTATCGTGTTACCTTCCTTTTTGCACACTTCATGAAGTCTTTATGGCTAGACCCTTTTCGCAAATTTCTGGTTACTTGTTTAGAATAAATCCCTTAAAGTTGAATTTTGAATCAAAAGGTGTTTACAATTTAAGGCTACTGATGCCTCTTGCCCAATAATTATACTTCAGAAAAGTTGTAACAATTATTTAACCACCAGAGGTGTATGAGAGTGTATGTTTAATGGGAGCCACACTCTTGTGAGCAGAGCATAATGTATAGAGTTGTCCAATCGCAATGTTGTACACCTAAAACTAATGTAACATTGTGTGTCAACTATACTCAAGAAAAAAAGGTCTGTTTTCCCACACCTTTTCCAAAACGGTGTATTACCATGTGTACAAAAGCAATGTTAGCCATTTTGCAAGGAGAATCTGGTATCTCATTTTGTTTTAATTTGCAGTTCTTTAATACTGAATTTACATATTTTTCTCACTGGTCATTGCATCTCTGTTTCTGTAAATTGCCTGTTTATGAACCTTTTACTCTTTTTCCCACTTCATTTGTATGTTTATCTACCTTTATCATTTTCTTTTTAAAGATTTTATTTATTTATTTGACAGACAGAGATCACAAGGAGGCAGAGAGGCAGGCAGAGAGAGAGAGGAGGAAGCAGGCTCCCTGCAGAGCAGAGAGCCCGATGTGGGGCTCGATTCCAGGACCCTGAGATCATGACCTGAGCCGAAGGCAGGGGCTTAACCCACTGAGCCACCCAGGTGCCCCTACCTTTATCATTTTTGAACTCAAGAGTTGTTCAAACTAGTAAAAGTGTATTTTCTACTTCCGTTTTCCAGTAGCTCTGAATTGGCTTTTTCTCAACAGAAAAGATAGACTAGTTTTTGCGCATAAGTTAGACCAGAGAAACACATCGGTCATGCTGTGGCATGTTCTTAGCTTATTTGCCATTTTCATGTAACATTAATGTACTGATCGTCATTCAAGTACTTGGAATAATTATAGCTTCAGTAAAAGTAAAACATAATGACATTGGTCTCAGTCTACTTCTCTGACTTGTAAGTTATTCTCCATGATTAGACTGCATTTGTCTTTAAAAATTTTCGAGCATATTTTTCAAGTTTGCAGTAGGTGGCAGCAGCAGAAAACATGCTTTCATTGGCTTCACAATGTAATCAGGACTTTATGGGGGACAGTATAAAGGAACATGTCCTGAATTTGAAGAGCTTCATGATGAAAGCTACTCAGAGTGTACATTCAGCATGAGGTCTGTGAGTATTTCACAGCCTACCTAAGAAGGAAGCTCCCAGCAAACACTCTTCCTTAGAAAATGCATTTTATTTTTCAAATGTTGCAGTGTTGATTAATTACACTATGTTTTAGTATCTTTTTTTTTGGATATTATGCTCCCCTCACACACCTCGTCTTACATTTATAGTGAGAGTAACTTCAAGACACCAGCCTCTTTTCCAGAGGAGTCGCCTTTTGAACGATGACCATTTGATATGGAGTTCTGAGTCATTTAATACACTAAAAATACATGCTAAGAAAATGTGGCCTTTTTAGGCCACTCCTTCATTATGGGTGGTCTTCAGTGGGGCTTCACTTTGCTAATTTAAAAGTTCAGGGCCAATACATGTTTCAAGAGTATTGGTAATAATTTTCTTTAGATCTTAAAACACCCCCCGAAGTTGAACAAGCATCGTCTGTGATCCTTTCATGACAGGGGCAACCAAGAACACAACGGGACTGGGGAACACTCCTGCTTTTGTTTCCAGACTATAATGACAGGTGGATATCATGTTCCGTAGGCCAGAAGGGGTGGCTCTAAGATAGGCCCTGTGGGTTGTGGGTTTTGAAGGGTAACAGGAACACTTGCTTACTATGGCTAGTTGAAAGTGAATGATGATTATGATGGCAGAGAGACCAGATTATTCTCAACTAGACACTGTAGGAAAAACGGAACTGTACTCAATGGCTCCCTGGTCTACCTTTTCTGAAGATTGCCTCAGAATGAAAAAGAACAGAATAGGATTCAGGAACAAAGTGAAGGTGGTCAGGAGTGGTTTTTCTAACTCTAAAGTTTAAGGTGTGGTTTTTTTTGGTGGGGGGCGGAGAAGAAGCATTCTTTCACCTTCAATTCCATCCCTGCTCAAACTCTCTATGTGAACATGTAATAAGAAAGGAAAGTTTCCAGTTCTAGATTGTAAAGTTCTTCAGGGTAGGGACTATGTATTTATCACCAGATCTCAGCTCAAGTGCACAGCAAGTTTTTATGAATGACTAAATGGAGTTAATTAACTACCTCAGAGCAACCCCCTCCTTGCATTCTTTCCTTTCATATCTCCCCAAAACTTCCCCCTTTCTTCATGTGCTCTTGAGCAGACTGTGTGCCTACAATGACATATGCATTAACTCTTCATCCTCAGCGAGAGTATAGCTTCCCAGAGAGGTAAAGAATTGCTGTTGTTGACTAGCCAACACAGAAGAGATGCCTGGGCTGAAGACTTTGGGATGATTTTTATAAGATTAAAGCATTAAAACTTCCTGGCTAAAGGAAAAAGGAAATTTTGTAAGAATCAAAAATATATTTTCAGGCCCTGGAATGTTTAATTAGGTTTCAATAAAGCATTTAAGAATTGATTCAAGTATTCTTTAGTCATATTTTCTGAATTTCAAAGGACTTGTTATCAGGAGCAAACGGCTTCTATTATACTTGTATGACTATATGGACTATATGTATGTAGACTTGTGTGACTTGGAAATCACTTAGAGCTTGTTGAATCGTCAACTAATTGTTTGGGTCTATGTTCTTGTTTCTTTGTCCTTGTTTTAGTAATACCATCTAGTTATCCTAGAATCTTCTCTTGTGCTGGATTTCAGATACCTTTGAGACAAAACATGTGTCTTTTTAAAATTCTTGCTGGCTTTCCTTTAGAACTGAGGACAGTATTCTATGTTCCAGGAGTACTGAGTGAGTCTTAACTGTGTCAAGAAAAGAAAGAAGGAGCATTCGTGGTCCCTGTGATCTTACACACAGACAAGAGGATGTACTACAAAACACTCAGGAGACCTGGGATGATTTCCTGGCTCTGGCACAAATTCCAAGACCATGGACAAATCTCGGAACCTCAATTTCTTCATATGTTTAAAAAAAAAAAAAAGGAGACAGAGTAGATTTGACTTTTAAAGTTTCTCCCAGGTCCTTGATCCTCTGAGTCAGTATTTCTTCTCCAGATGTCTGGAACAATCACTTCTTTGTCTTATTTAGGAAATAACTATATAGCACTAGGTAACAAGATACATTAGCTGGGATACAGGCTAAACAGCAGAATCTCAACAAAATTTGATGGCTCAGAAAAGGAAGACTATTATTTCTAAGGCCTTGATTAACAATCCTCAAATAGGCAGGTATTTCCATACAGATAGAGGACTCTGATTCACTAGAACATTCAAAGTCCAAAGTTAATGGTCTTGTTGCTCCGCTATTGCCTGGGGGTTTTATCATCTGCATGGTAAAAGCTGACTCAGCATGGGAAGGAAGAGCTTCCAGGACCAACAGCTTAGCTTCCTAGATAAGAACACCTGGAAGTTGCCCACCTCACTTCCACTCTTACCCTACTGGCTAGAACTCAGTTATGTGGTCACATCTACAGCCAGGAGAATAAAGTCTTCAGCAGCATACATGCACCCACCTAAAATGTTAAGAGTGGGGGTAGGATAAAGGCTCTATACCTAAAAGGAAAGAGAAGAGATGGAATACTGGGGGGATAGACTCCACATTCTGTTATGATTTTAAGCCACAATAGCAATTTTTATTTTGCTGCTCATTGTGCTTCTACCTTATTTAACAAAATAGGTTGAGATCGGGATTTGTGATTTATCCCTATAAATACACCCCCCCAACACATGTCAAGGTGTCTTGAACATAGATGGCATTCAACAAAAATGTGGATATTTGATTTATATATTGATTTTTCAGGCCATTAAGTAACCACTATGTTCATCCCGCCCCCACCAATACCCTGGTCTCTCTATTTATTGCTTGTTTTGTGAACGTTACACGTAAAACTTTAATTCTCAGTCTAGTTGAGGAGAGTAATTTGGAACCTATGAAGAAGCAAAATTCTTAAAATGCATATAGATAGGTAGGTAGATAGATTGAGTGATTGGGAGCAGGTTGCTACAAGTAGCAGCTACTATCTTTTGCTACTAGTAGTAAAGATGGTAATACCCTGTTTGGGGGTAGCATGATTACATGTAAGGGAAAACCAAGAACTTTCCAGTTTTGCTTCAGCATTTGGTTTTAAGTGTATTCCCTAGACATCACATACCATTCTAGTTACAAGTAAACTTTAAAACACATACTTCACTGAAATGGTTTTGGGTTCTCTGCTCTCTGTTCCCTTCTTTGGTGTTCATAATAAACAGTGGGCTATGGTGCTGGTGTGAATCTGTATAGTGTGAGCCTATTTATGGAGAGTCGTGTAAGGCTCCTTTTAAAACAGGCCAGTTTTGACTCCATGTTAACATGCTATCCACTCCGACTTCCAGTTCCATAGCTACTGCTCTTGTACACTTACAATCTTGTCTTGGAATAAAAATACTAGTATGTGTCTTATCAGCTTTACATTTCATATGAGCTACCTTTTTTTTCCTTTCAAGATTTTTTCTTTATTGACTTGTCAGAGAGAGAGAGCATAAGCGGAGGGAGCAGCAGGCAGAGGGAGAAGCAGGCTCCCTGCTGAGCAAGGAGCCAGATGGCGGACTCTATCCCAGGACTCCGGGATCATGACTAAGCCACCCAGACATCCTGAAAAAAACTATCTTTGAGGGGCGCCTGGGTGGCTCAGTGGGTTAAAGCCTCTGCCTTTAGCTCGGGTCATGATCTCAGGGTCCTGGGATGGAGCCCTGTGTCGGCTCTCTGCTCAGCGAGGAGCCTGCTTCCTCCTCTCTCTCGGCTTGCCTGTTTGCCTGCTTGTGATCTCTGTCTGTCAAATGAATGGATAAAATCTTTTAAAAAAACAAAAACAAACAAACAAAGAAACTATCTTTGAACAACCGTCCATATCCTCTCATACCCAGTTTCCCCAAATCCTTACCCCATCGCGAGGCCCAGTTCCAGTTTGCCTCCTTTTTATAGCCAACTGTTACCACCCAGCCCCAAATAATCGTTGTATCAGAAAGAGAAGACCTAGTTCAAGCCCTGGGCAAACTGCAGCATAAGGACAGGGTGTGTTTGTATAAGGACAAGCCTTTATTCCTTTTACAAACATGCCAACTTGCCAAAGACAAGTAAACGACAAATACTGGCTATGGTCTACACCAGGAGGAATGGCAACCAGCCTTTATTCAGCTTCACCCCACATTCCCAGAGCCCTCACTGAGCCTCAACACCATGCACCTTTTTTGCTCTTGGGACATTTTTCTCCAAAGGACAGGACAGGCCTTTTTCTGCTAAGGGCTTTGATCTTACCTCTGTATGTCAGCAGAGGGCAGCAGAGAGCACCACTCTACAGCCTATGTAGATCTCAAAGTAGGACAGTACCATTCCCCTAGTGCCTAGGGAGACAAATATGGATTTTTGGTTTTGTTTGTTTGTTTGTTTGTTGTTTTAAGCTATGACAAAGACTGGTGCTGGTATAGGCATGGAGAGCGCTAAACATTTTGCAGTATGTAGGACAGTCCCATGCAAGCAAGACTATTCTCACCCCCAAATGTCAGTTAACTTCCTTCTAGTATTGTTCTCCAACCTCAAGTAAAACATCCCTGTGTACCCCACTGGTTTAGTACTTTCACTAATTTGTATAGTGGCTCATCTCACCAAAGCTCCTTGAGAACTGGCTTTTTCATCTTTGCATGAAACTCTGAAAAAAGTTTTTAGTTCACTTTTAATTTTTAGTAATTGAATGATTGTAAACAGGTCTTTAATGGCAGAGGGATAAGGGGTAATGGATAGAATTTAAAAGTAGAGTCAGTAGGTTACAGAGTTTAGATAGAGCTAGATTAGATTAGATGAGCCAGTCTTCCTGAACTTTAATTTTCTCACATATGAAACAGGACTAATATCTACTCTATTTTAAAGTACTTTGTAAATTGTAAAGCGAAGTACAGGATTGTTTATACAGAATGTCTATGACCAGATTTGTTCCCAGTCATTGTTTCTGGAATTTAGGTATCCTATGTGTTAAAAGAACACACTTATATAAGAAAGATATTTTAGCACAAAAGGCATGGCCGGCTCTGTGCCATATGTTCGTTCTTGGAGCCCTAGCTTCAGGTGGCTGTGGCCCCCTCTGAGACTGAGAGTGCTGGAGAGACAGTGTTCTCAATGCAGAAGATGCAGGAGCAGACAAAACAAAATGGCAGATGTTTGCTATTCCTATGTTTTGCTCTTCAGTTCTCTTGCTTGCACTATGCAGCTAAAGTGGAAATGGCAACCCATATCTAGCTAAGAAGGGTGGAAATTAAAACAGGTTCAAAAGAACAGAAGTTAGATGGTTTACCTGGCCTCTCAGAAATAGCACAAAATCTTCTGTGGATGTGTGAAGTAATATATAAATTTCCCTTTTACTCTTTCAATATGGAATGTGCCTTTATAAACTCAAGATATTATTTTTAATCCCACAAAGGTTAGGTTTATGGTACCTTGCCAGAGTATATTATGGAATGGTATATTTCAGGGATGCTAAATATTTTATTAAACGAGAAATCCATTTGTTTTTTATTTATTTCACTGCATCTTCATTATTAATCAGAGAAGAATTCTTATATCCTTCATTTGCAGTCATCCTTTTGATAGGGATAATACATTAAAACTTCATTAAGCTCTTAAGATTTATTCTAACTAGCACATAAAATCTCTAAGCAGTTGCTTTTCTCCAGCTGACTAGATGGTTTATTATACTTTGATAAGAAATATTAAAGACTTCAAATCCATTTAACTCAAAATATCTTTCAAAATTTGCTATAATGATGTGTACCTTTAGGATTATCTTTTATCATAAAGATGATTGTAGAATTTATGACATGAGATTCTCATCTTTTTTTTTTTTACTTTTTTTAAAAGATTTTATTTATTTATTTGACAGAGATCACAAGTAGGCAGAGAGGCAGGCACAGAGAGAGGGGGAAGCAGGCTCCCCGCTGAACAGAGAGCCCGATGCGGGGCTCGATCCCAGGACCCTGAGATCATGACCTGAGCCGAAGGCAGAGGATCAACCCACTGAGCCACCCAGGCGCCCCGAGACTCTCATCTTTTTAAAGGTTAATAGATAAGTGTTTAGTGTACATTTTTATTTATAGTCTGTTTCAAAAAGGATCTGTAGTCCTTACCATGAAGTATATATACAATAAGGTTAATAAAAGGGAAATCAAACCCAAAGTAGGGAGGAGATTTTGCTAATGACAAAAGCTAAAATAGATATAGATAAATAGATTGATAGACATATTTGAGCCTAAAGTTAGCTTTGAGCTTCCCACCAGCAGGAACAACAACAAAAAAAATGGAAATACAATGGATCACATTGTTGTTCTTGAAAATGTGGGCGCCTAATAATTTTTCCCCAGTGTTAAGTTCTAAAATGAATTCTTCGTGTGAATTGCTGGTATATGAGACATCGTGCAAGGTAATGGACAACACAGAAATAATATTGCTGTTCCTTATAATGATTCTTGATAAAAGCAAGGCATAACATGAAAGCTGTGACAATGATTCTGCTAAGGGGCACTAGGTTAATGATATTTTAGGTAAGAGGTAGCTTTCTGATGATCCATCTATCTCCTTTGTTACAAGGACAAATTTTAGTTATACTTAACTGACTGAGCCACCCAGGCACCTACATTTTCATGATACTTAAAATAATTTTTTTTTCCTTAGATGTTGCTTAAAAATCACTTTCTCGGGATGCCTGGGTGGCTCAGTTGGTTAAGCGGCTGCCTTCGGCTCAGGTCGTGATCCCAGGGTCCTGGGATCGAGTCCCGCATCGGGCTTCTTGCTCAGCAGTGAGCCTGCTTCTCCCTCTGCCTCTGCCTGTCACTCTGTCTGCCTGTGCTCACTCCTGCGCTCTCTGTCTGACAAAATAAATAAATAAAATCTTTAAAAAAAAAAAATCACTTTCTCAGCTAGGCATTTAGTGGCAGTTAGGCAGCAGCAACAACAACAAAATGGAAGTAATAGTTTGCTGCAGCCTTTGAATATTGAAATTTGAATATTGAATATTGACATTGCTATCCATGCTATCAAACCATACACTTTGAAAACAGGGAAAGTTAGAGTTAACATTCTGATATGAAAGTAAAGAATTTCAGCCAGGGTTCCCACCTAGTAGATTGTTTTCAGTATCAGTTCAAATGATTGTATATAAACTACAGGTTTTCTTGGGAAATTTTAGGTTTTGTTTTTTGTTTTTTTTTGATGAACTGAGTTTTTGGTCACCTGGCTTAACCTCCTGAAGTTTCCCCCCTCCTCGGGTGCAGCCCCTCAAAGAGTATTGCCCAATCTCCCAAAGGAAAATGATTTGGATGAGCTTTTCTTTGGGAAATGTGTCCCTAGTACATATTTTTAAAGAATTTCCTATAAAAGATCTGTTCAAGTTTATTATAAGCAACATAAAGATGTTGTGTTTTTCTCTGTGGTTTTTTAAATCCCTGGATCTGCACAGTTGTTGAAATTTCCCTTGCTGAGAATAGAAGGGCCCATGGTATTTGAATAATAACAATAAAACAAAACAGCTACCAGTATCATTTGCTGAGTATCTTTTATATTACAGATTCTGTGCTAGTCTTCTCCTGTATTAACTTTCACATAATAGGCATGGCCTGTTATTATTCCCATTTAAAGAATGAGAACACAGAAACTCCAGTTTACCTGAACTTACAAAAGTAGTAAGTGGCAGGGTCAGGATTTGAACCCAGATCTCTCTACTAGCTTTTAACTACTACACATTGGTACCTGTGGAAGAATCTGAATCTTCATGCATTAGCCTCAAGGTCATTATCCTTTTTTTGGTATTTCTGACAGAAATTGTCATCGGATCATTATACTTTGACCTTCTCTTAGATTCTGGCTTAAATGAGTAATTTTCCTTTAAAAAAAACAATTTTTCTTTAAAAACAATCCTAGAATAGCTCATACTTTTTAATAGCGGAATAATTATACCTTAACTTCTATTCTTAGATTGTCTTCTAATAATGAAATTTGAATATCTTCTTGGGAAGCAGGACCAGAGTTATCTTCCAGTCATTACTGAGATTTGAAGAGGTTCATTTGATTCTTAAAAGTGCTTACTCACCTTGATAATGACTTTGTAGTCCTCCACACTTGGCATGTCCACATGCTAAAATAAAAAATTAATTCTGATGATGGGACTTGGCTTGATATCTCTAGAGTTGTCGTGTCCCATACAGTAGCCACCAGTGAGCCACATGTGAGTATTTATTTTAAAATTTAGATGTACTATATGATGGCTAACTGAACATAATAAAAATAAAATAACATTTTTTAAGATTTTATTTATTTATTTGACAGACAGAGATCACAAGTAGGCAGAGAGGCAGGCAGAGAGAGAGGAGGAAGCAGGCTCCCCGCTGAGCAGAGAGCCCGATGCAGGGCTCAATCCCAGGACCCTGAGATCATGACCCGAGCCGAAGGCAGAGGCTTAACCCACTGAGCCATCCAGGCGCCCCTAAAATAACATTTTTTAAAAGATTTTATTCATCTATTTGACAGGCAGAGATCACAAATAGGCAGAGATGCAGGCAGAGAGAGAGAGGTGGAAGCAGGCTCCCCGTTGAGCAGAGAGCCTGATGCGGGGCTCAATCCCAGGACCCTGGGATCATGATCCGAGCTGAAGGCAGAGGCTTTAACCCACAGAACCACCCAGACGTCCCTAAAATAACATTTAAAAAAATATAATTTAAAATTCAGATCCTCAATCACAGTAGCCACATTTTAAATGCTAAACCGTCACATGGGGCTACTGTATTAGTGTGAATTATAGAATACTTCCATCATTGCAGGAAGTTTTGGGCAGTGCTGCTCTTGAATGTACATTTCTCATGGCCCCCTCTCCCTGCCTTCCTTCTGCTTCCAAAACAACAATGGCTTCCTCCAAGAATTACCTCTACAGTTTCTGTAATTTGGAGGAGATAACTTATCTTCCCAAAGATTTCCCATGATATTGAACAGGAGAAATTATTGTTGGCCCTGTCGGTATTTCTGTGGTACAGGGAAGCATGCTAACCCAGATAAAGTTCATCTTACTAAAATGTCACCAGCTCGCTTTTATTTGCTAGATTACATATAGAGCCAACTTCTTAGGTGGCTGTGTTTAGAATCATTTATAGGCTGTTTTTTTGAATTACACCAGGGACTACCCTCCTCCGTGGTAGACTAGTTGAGTGACGGTGTTGCTGTCAAACCTTATAACAAATCGTTGGCTTCCATAACAGAGTTGAACATCTTGTTGACCAACTTTTGGGGAAAAAAAGTTATTTTCTAAAAAATCTGATTCTTTTAGTGTGCCCTAGTTAGTTTTGATTGCTGTCAAAAGAAACAGAGAAGCATATTCTTAATTCCTTTCCATTTATAGGTTCTAAAATAATCTCGGTCCATGGACGTATTGATATAAGCCAATATGGTACCCTCAGGACTACTAGGACTGTACCAGTCCTGTACTTGTCTTGAGCAATCCTAGTGGTCCATCTTTTCCAGAATGAAATTCCACAGTAAGCTCATTTAGAGAAATTTGCTGAATATGTTACTTGCCAATGATATTCTATTGTTTGAGTACTTAGAACAGTGCCCTGGACATCTTTGCTGTATGTAAAATAGTCTCGGAGAGTTTTGTTGCATTTTGTTTTTCCAAATGAGCTAAGCAGGGTACAGTACTCACTAGTGTCAGGCTTGAACCTTCCATAGCTACACAGAGACAGGCAACCACTCTCCTTTTAGCTGTATAAATAGTCTAAGAAATAGAGGAAGATCTCTGTTCAGAATGTTCTTGGTCACTGGACACCTCATAACAGAGGCCTTATATTAGCTACTGTTGTTCCAGCATCAAGGATTTCCCAAACAAAAAAACGTTGTGATCACTTTTAGTATTGATATTTAGTATTGGTAATCATGAAGTGAAATGATAGGGTCTAGGGGCAGTGAATTATATTAATCTCCACTTTTGTGTAACTCCTAACATTTTTAAAATAAAGAGTAAAGAAATGTCATGATTTATTTATTGTGCTATCTGGTTTTATGAGTTCCTTATATATTTTGGAAATTAATCTTCTATCAGATATGTGTTTTACAAATGTTTTTTCCTATTCTGTAGGTTGCCTTTTCATTCTGTTGATTAAAGCTTCTTAGTTTGATATAGTCCCACTTGTCTATTTTTGCTTTTGTTGCCTGTGCTTTTGTGTAATCTCAAGAAATTATTGCCAAAACCAATGTCAAGAATGGACAAAGCAGGATGCCTGGGTGGCTCAGTTGGTTAAGCAGCTGCCTTCGGCTCAGGTCATGATCCCAGCGTCCTGGGATCAAGTCCCACATCGGACTCCTTGCTCAGCAGGGAGCCTGCTTCTCCCTCTGCCTCTGCCTACCACTCTGTCTGCCTGTGCTCGCTCTCTCTCTCTCTCTCTAACAAATAAATAAATAAAATATTTAAAAAAAAAAAAAAAGAATGGACAAAGGACTTGGGGTTCCTGGGTGGCTCAGTGGGTTAAAGCCTCTGCCTTCAGCTCAGGTCATGATCCCAGGGTCCTGGGATGGGGCCCCACATTGGGCTCTCTGCTCAGTGGGGAGCCTGCTTTCCTCACACCCAGCCCCCCCCACCTCTCTGCCTACTTGTGATCTCTCTCTGTCAAATAAATAAAATCTGAAAAAAGAGAAAAAAATGGGCAAAGGACTTGAATAGACGTTTCTTCAAAGATGACATACAAATGATCAATAGGGTTATGAAAAGATGCCCAACATCATTAATTGTCAGAAATACAAAGCGAAACCTCAGTGAGATATCACCTCATACTTCTTAGGATGGCTACTATTTAGAAAAGGATAACATCTGTTGGCAAGGTTTGGAGAATTTAGAACCCTGTACCTTATTGGTGGGAATGTAAAATGGTATAATGGAAGGTAAAATGAATATAAAAAGAATGTAAAGTGGAACACAGTATGGAGATTCCTCATAAAATTTAAAATAGAACTATTATATGATTCAGGACATATGCCCAAAAGAACTAAAATCAGGCTCTCCAAGAGATACCTGTACTCCCATGTCCATTGCAGCACTATTCACAATGGCTAGCATATGGAAACAACCCAAGTGTCCATCAGTAGATGAACAGATAACGAAAATGTGGTGTATACTTATGATGGAATATTATTCAGCCTTAAAAAAGGAAATTCTGGGACGCCTGGGTGGCTCAGTGGGTTAGGCCACTGCCTTCGGCTCGGGTCATGATCCCAACGTCCTGGAATCGAGTCCCGCATCGGGCTCTCTGCTCCGCAGGGAGCCTGCTTCTCCCCTCCCCTCTCTGCCTGCCTCTCTGCCTACTTGTGTGATCTCTGTCTATCAAATAAATAAATAAAATCTTAAAAAAAAAAAAAAGGAAATTCTGTCACTTGGGAAAATGTGGATGAGCCTGAAGGACATTAGGCCAAGGGAAACAAGCTAGTCATAAAAAGACAAATACTGTATGATTCCACTTCTATGAGATATCTAAAAGAGTCAAACTCATAGAAGCAGAGAATACAATAGGGGTTGCCAGAGATGAGGGGCGGGGAGGGAAATAGGAGTTATTATTCCATGGGTGTAAAGTTTCAGTTTTATTAAATGAGTAAGTCTAGCAATCTGCTCCACAACACTGTGCCTATAGTTAACAATGTGGTCTTATATTGTGCCCTTCAAAATTTGCTAAGAGGGTAGATCTCATGTGAAGTACTCTTACCATAAAACAAACCAAAAAACCTGCAAAGGAACACAAGAAAACCCTCTGATTATGTCTACTGTCTTGACCCTGGCAATGGTGTTGCAGGTGTTTGCAGAACTCTGACCTCATCCAGTTGTACAAATTACATATGTGCATTTTTTTATATCTCAATAAAGCTGGTAAAATTTTTTTTAATTAGAAAGTTTTAAATGGGGACGCCTGGGTGGCTCAGTTGGTTAAGCGGCTGCCTTCGGCTCAGGTCATAATCCCAGCGTCCTGGGATTGAGTCCCACATCCGGCTCCTTGCTCGGCAGGGAGCCTGCTTCTCCCTCTGCCTCTGCCTGCCTCTCTGCCTGTGCTCGCTCTCTCTCTCTCTCTCTCTAATAAATAAATAAATAAATAAATAAAATCTTAAAAAAAAAGTTTTAAATGCATGAGCTCTTGGGTGAATTTAATAGCTGTTTTTTGCTGTTTATAGTAAGGCATCTTATTAAAACCAAATTCGGCCTAAGAATCATTAAGAGCTCTTTTGGAGCTGTGTCTTAATGAGGAAATAGTTACCTACCTTATTTAAATGCAGCATTGCTCTTCCACACCCACTTTGATGCATCACAAAGGTGAGCAAATGACATAATTCTAAAAAAAGACTACATTTATATAATATTGTCTTATATATTTACATCTCTTAACCACTATTCCCATTAATATTTCCCTACTGTTTTTCTTTTACAAGGCTTGGTGAGCAGGGCGTACCTTTCTTACTCATCACTAGTTTTAGGAACTCTTTCCCTGACTTTGATTTGTTTTTTATCATATCAGAGCAGGCACGTTGCTGAACAGCAAGAAA
>RCUC01089079.1:0-11608 GCA_003697995.1 Taxidea taxus jeffersonii
ACACACACACACACACACAAACATGCTCTTCTCACCAGATTTTTTTCTTAAATTTTTGCCCTGTTCCAAACAAGTAAATTCATCCCAGACTTCCTTCCTAACTCCCAAAATCAAGTCAGTGACCAAGTGTTATTGATTCCACTCCCTAAATATCTCTTTAGTGCATGTTTTTGCCTATACCTGTTGACACACCCTTCATTTAGATCTTGATTACTATGACAGATATGTAAGATTCTTTTTTTTTTAATGCTAATTTTCTAATCTAAACTCTAGTCCTTCCCTAATCAATTCTCCTCAGGGGTATCAGAAGGATCATTCTAAAATTCAGATCTGATTTTACACTGACCTTTTAGAGAGCATAAGCATAGATTTTTGAAACTCCTTAGCTTGACACACAAGACTCCATTTATTCTGATGCCTGCCTACTCTGCAGTTTCATCTCCCAACACTCACCCACACACATCCTAGCTGTCAGCAATTCAGAGTGGCTTGATGTTCCTTGAATTTGCTTCATTCTTTCTCCTGTCCATTTCTTTGCATGCATTATTCTCCTCTTACTATTCCCCCTACCCTTTGCCTTGGTGATGCAGATTCTTCAAGATTCAATTACATCTGACACTAATGATGTACTATATGTTGGATAATTGAATTTAAATTAAAAAGAAAAAAAGACTCAAATAAAAATTCACCTCTCCCAAACAAGCCATTCCTAAATCATGTCACAATGCATATATTTATTTATTATTTCATAGGAAACTGTACTTACTCTTTTTCCTCTATTAAAGAGAAATCTCCTTGAAAAAAGGGCCTCTTTCCTCCCCACATGTGTCCTTAACACCTAGCACAAAGCCCAGTAAAAATAAGTCCTCAAAAAAAAAAAAAAATGAACATATAAAATAAGGAGCTCCGGTCGTACAAGCATTTAAGCAGGAGTTGGATTTCCACCTATCGAAGATGACATAGAAAAGGTTGACTGCTGTAGACTCTGAGAAATAAACTGAGGGTTTTGGAAGGGAGGGCGGTGTGGGGGGCCAGTGAGCCTGGTAGTGGGTATTAAGGAGGGCACATATTGCATGGAGCATGTGTGTGGTGCATAAACAATGAATTTTGGAACACTGAAAAGAAATAAATAAAATAAAATAAAAAGAAAATGTTGACTGATATCATATCTGTTTAGAACACTTAAATTCTATTGTATACATAACTTCATTAACAAAATTAATGAAATGGTTTAAATGTATTGTTATTGTCAGTACCAAGCAGTTGCTTGGGTGGGGGGAACTTTTATCCTAATACCATTAGTCCTTCAAATTATCCTAACACAATATAGACTAAGTAAAAATATTGTGCCTTTATAGAAAATACAGCTGTTGGAAGACAACTCTTCATGAGTTTCTCTTGTTTTTCTGCACATCTTGTGAGCAAAAGTACTGACAATCTTTGCTCCAAACTGTATTTCCAAGGACATTTGTATAGTGAGCAGTTGTTGAAGATAGAGATAGTGTTTCCCTTTGGAGCAAAGAGTAAGTTTGGTTACTTCCCAGTATAATAAAGATAGTATCTCCCTTCAGAAATAAAGGTAGGTTTGTTTGTACTCCATTATGAAATATCTGAGTTCCTAGCTTAGAAATGATGAACCCCACCATATATGAGCATCTCTGGGTGCTTTCCTTTCACTTCCATGGGGTTGGGGAAAAGCAAATTAGTCAAGCATGTATCTCACGTGGCTTGTTATATAGTGGGTAATAAAGCCTCCTGTCTTATCCCCAGTGTCTTGAGTTTCTTCTAGCATCTGTGAAACTGTAACAAGCTAACCTGTTAGACTGCAAACAGGATTCTGAAGACCATCACTGTTCCTAGAGTTACTTTATGATAAGCCCTACCATTCAAACCAAATTACCAGTCCAAAGCCCATCCTGTAAAAAAATTTTTAAAATATGGGTGTGGTGCATAAACAATGAATTAGGGATCACTGAAAAAAAACTAAACTAAAAAATAAAAATAAAAAAGAGAACTTACACTGTGGTTACACTAAGAAATAATGTAATAAAGTTCAAGGGAAAAAATAAAAATAATTAATTAATTGATTGATTGATTATTTCTGGAACAATTTAGATCCATAGTGTTCCATGGAGCACACTTAGTTAACTAGCTGCATGTTTGGCCCTAACACATTAAACATCCAAATGCATAAAATAACCATGATCAAGCATGATTCTTTTTATCAAGAATATACTGCTTCTTCATAAACCAAAAACCATGATTCTTACCCTTGATCCAGCTCAAGCTACTCACATTCAGCCTGACTGGTTGATTGCAGAAGGACTTTCTTTCCTCTGTCTTCTCAAGAATACTTACAAGAAGCAGCCTGTGCTCTTGGAGGATATAGTTGATTAAGTCTACAAATTGTCAATCATATTCAGCATCCGCTCAGCACAACCTTCACCTCTGACTTGATTAAATTATTTTGGAAGATGCCTGGAGCTCATTGATGCTGAAAGCATGAATCAGCTACCTCTTTGTTTGCTATAGTGCATAACAATACTTTATCATTAGAAGGTACTAAATAAATTTTTGTTTAAAATGACAAGAAACTTAAACCAAAGTCATTTTAATTCACTGAGAAGAATATTAGCTTAAAACAAAAATCAAGTCTTCTTTGCAAAGACTATGGTTTTAGATAGAAAGTGATCAGTTATTAATTGATAAGGAAGCAGTTTAGCACTGTGGTTATCAAGCCTTGGTACAGATCAGAATCACTTAGGATGCTAAACTTATTAATCAGAATCCCTGAGAAAGAATGTCAGAATAATCTCTAGTTTGGAAACTCATCCCCAGAAGAACCTGAGAAGTAATAAGAATTTGAACTTTTTGCTAGATGACTGTAACCATGAAAACTTTTAGAAATAATCATTATTATACTTAATTTTCAACTAGAAGATTTGCTAAACAAAACCATGTATAATAACTACATTTCAAGGCAAAAATTAAATTTTTGAGCTATGATTCTCATGCATTAGTGTCCCTTGTATTCAATATAAAAAAATTTTTTTGACTCTCACCCTAATAGTTGTTGTTTTCTTGGACAATAATTGAATTATATATAATAAGTATATTATTATTGACATAATAACTTTTTAAAATGTTTTATTTAGCTCCACAGCATTTACATGAACTTGAAAAAGTATATGTATATAAGCATATGTAAAAGAAAAGTGTAACTATCCAATCTGTAGTTTACACTAGAAAATTCTACCTAAAAATTCTCTGACTACTTTGAATATTCTTCCTGCGCCTTCCCAGGTATTAGGAGACACACTGATAGCCACTTTTCAAGAGGCTAAAGTCCCAGTTTAGGAGTTGAGTTTTTGTCAGTTAAAAATCATCAAGACATTAGTTGAAAAGTCATTACATAATAGCATACATTTCTTATCACAATACTTAAATACTCAAACTTGATACAGCATCTTTGATTTCTCCTTATCACACCCCTCTCAGGTAGATACCATTTACTCTCATTTTCTAAATGTGGATACTGAGATACAGAGAGGTTAAGTGAATTGCTTCAGGTTTTCAGGAAACATAGCTGAAAATTCCAAATTCCCTGACTGGCAGTTTCTTGTCTAATACATGAGACAGCACTGCCCCTCCCAGGCCACTAAAGGTATACAGGGAAGAATGTTAGATACAGGATGGTGAAAGCTTATTTTTTGACAGTGGACTGTGGGCTTGCTGAATATATCAAATGGTAGAATAGATTTCCCACTGATACGATGAAATTGGACTGTACATTTAAAAGTTAACTGTTGTGTAGACAAAAGAAAACTAAATCGCATTCAGAAGAAAACAGCATTTAGGAGAAGAGGCCTACAGATCAAAATTGTCAAAAACTTTCTATAGGACTATAAAAAAGAAGCTTCAAAAGCAAAAAAAAAAAAAAATGGTATTAGAATATACTTAAGGAACTGTCAAACTAACAGACCTATTGTATTCCCCAGAATTCATATGCCAAAGCCCTAATGCCCAGTATTTTAGGATGTGACTGTATATTCAGGTGGGACCTTTTAAAAGGTGGCTAATTAAAAATGAAGCCATAAGGTGGGCCCTAATCCATTGTAAATGATACTCTTATAAGAGGGAATTTGGATACACAGAGAGATACTAAGGGTGTGCATGTACAGAGGGACAAGTAAATGAAGAGGCAGCAAGAGGAGGACCATCTGCAAACAAGGAGAGAGGTCTCAGGAGCCTGCTTAGCACCCTGATCTTGGACTTATAGCCTCTAGAACCATAAAAAAAAAAAAAAAAAAAAAAATTCTGTTGTGTAAGCAATCCAGTCTGTGTCGTTTTGTTATGACAGCCTTAGCAAACTAGCCCAGCCATTTTTGTAAATTAACCCAGAAAGGTAAAAGAATATGCCTAAGGCCACATAATGGTACATATGTTCATTACTGCACTCCTGGGGCCCTTTCCTGAGCTACCCACCTGTAGCAGATGCTTAAGACCACATAATGGTACGTATGTTCATTGTTGCACTCCTGGGGTCCCTTCCTGAACTACCCACCTGTAGCAGATGCTGTCAGTATCTCCCCCATACCATCCTGGGATTCACCTCCGCACAGTAATGCTGACATCTAAGATTATGTCTGAGGGTTTTATTTCTGACTTCATGTTCTCTTTCAGCCTGCATACATAGTTAATGCTCTGAAAAGGGCTCTAAACAAGTAACAGACAAGGATTTGTTAAATAAATATTCCCGATTCCTCACTCCTTGGTTGAGATAACTATGAGGTTTCTTTTTATCATCTCCCAGAATTCTCCAATGGAGTTAAGCTCTAATTGCCCACAGTAGTAGCTGGCTTGATAATGTATCTCTTAGAGGGATTCCGTCCCTCGTTCTTACATTTTCCCACCAGTGATTTCTAGGATCATCTCCCAAATACTATACTTTCACTCAAACCCTTGCTTGAGGTCAGCCTCTGGAGGAACCCAAACCAAGATACTGTCTCCATATACCTCTGACCCAAAGCATCCTCTCCATTGACACACAAGATCAGGCAGCAGGCAATTCTGGAAGGGCCTAAAGCCTCTATCAAGCAGACAAAATTCTCCTTTAATAAGAAGTATATTCCTCCCAACCTTGTAGTAGTCCTAATACTTAAATTATCTAATACTTAAGTTGTCTTTTAATTATCTTTCAAGAAATGTCCATCCTAAAATCACCTCTCTTTGTTTACCATTTTATCTTGTTCAATAAATATGTTCCCGTTTGTTCCCTTCAAAAAAAAGGAAAAAATCAACCCTTGCTTGACTCTGTGGCCTCCTCTAGTTCCTACTGAAGTCACCGGCACTTCTGTGGCAAAAGGAATCCGTAAGCATATTGCCAACTCGGACACTTTTTGATTTGTACCTTATACAGGAGCTTTAATGCAGTCTAATTTTCATTTTTTTCATTATGGCATAAGCTTTTTGACATCCTTTTGTATTTCAATATCGGAAAGTTACTCTCCCGTACTTTCTTGAGTTTACATTCAGTTTTTATATTTAGAACCTATTCTAGTTGGACTTTATGTTGTGTAGGTAGAAAGGCCTTCACATATATAATGAAGTTGAGTATTCACTTCTGAAACCCCTCCACCAAACTCCTTTGACTCTTTTCTCATCTGTCTCCCCTCCTACATTTCTAATCACATACTAACATCTGTGTCATGTTTTCTCCTTCTGTCTATTCTGGGAATTCCCCAAGGCCTGACCCTTGGCCTATTCTTTTTATGTCACATTCTCCTCTTGAGCAATCTTATCCTCAGTTTTGGTTGACAGCAGTTTTATATTTATACTTTTGTATTTATACATTTCCTATTGCAAAGATACTTTAAAATAAAAAGAATTCAAAAGACTCATTTTTCCCATCCCACCAGTAAAACTTCCTGTTGTTTCTCCAGTATTCTATCCTAATCTGATTAATCATACTCCCATCTACCAAATCACCAAAGTCAGAAATCCAACAGTAGCCTTAGATTTTCTCTTCAATTTTGCTTCAAATTGCACTTCATAAATTAATCAAGTTCTGATTATTTTAGTCGCTAAACATTTATGATATCATTTCCCTTGGCCTCATTTGCATTCCTCTATTAATCTGGTCAATGCAATAATAACATTTTGCCTAGATAATCTAGATACCTTCTGTTTTCTATACTGTGCCCCTGAAATCCTTCCTTTGGACTGCCCCCCAGACTTCTGTAATAGTGGTAGAAATTACTACTGCTCACCAGTATTTCAAGCTCTTCTTCCCTCCTGCATGTAGAACTCCAGCCTTTTCAGATCTCTTGCAGTTGAGTAGGGCCGTGACTTCTTTGGGCAGTGGTGCATTGGGAGTGTGGTACTTCCCAAGTGAAGGTGATGAAAAATCCATGTGTGAGTTTCCAGTCTGTATTCCCCTGCATTATCAACCAAAACTGGGGAAGGAGGTGAATATTTAGGTCTGAGTCCCCAGTTCCACCAGCCAAAACCACAAAGATTTGGGGATTCATTTGTTACCACAGCTTAAAAGCCTACCGCGACTGACAAAACACTTAAAATTGTGATCATATCACTCTCATATATGAAACTGTCCAGTGTTTTGTTCTGGAAGAATGCTGTAAAATGTCTTACATAGCATAAGAAGGACTTTCAGATGTGGCCTCTGATTGTCTTCCTCACTAATGCTCAGGATCCTCACTTTATGTTCTAATTCACTGAATTTATTTTGTATCCCATACAATCATGTCTTCTCATTTTGCTACACTATTATCTTTATTTTGAGTTCTTATATTTCTATTATTTCATTGGATAACTTCTATTCAAACTTTAAGATTCCATTCACGCACCAACACCACCAAGAAGTTTTCTTTAAATTCTCAAGCTGATTGTAAATTTCTCCAGGAAATATTTGATATTTATCTTTTTTATCCTATGCTTCCATCACACTGCATCATATATAATAGGTACTTGATAGGTGTCTCTGGAACTCACCTCACAAAATTATCCTAAGACAAATAATTACAAATAAAAGTTTTAGTCATTTAATCAGACATTTTCTCCACAAGGCCAAAATATATCATTTTTTATTCAAATGTGAATTGAATTGATCTGTTTTTTTAAAATAAATAACTATAGTTAATAACATGCACCTGTTTAGTGTATTTATATCCTTTGTTTATTTAACTATCCATTCATGCCATACACATTAACAAAGAAAAGATAGACCTTAAGAATTCTTACCAAGCATCGGAAAAATGTAGTCTTTTGGTCCAAACAACCATAACTATACCTTGTAGTGACTTTTTTATTTTTGCCCCATTTCTATCTTTGTCCACTTCTATCTTTTCTTCCAAACAGCAGCCAGAGGGATCCTTTTTAAAAAATTGATTGCGTATCTCCTCAGTTAAAGAAGATGTCCAACGGCTTTGCATGCTATTAGAAACAAAATCCAAAATCCTTGTTCTATTTCATCATAGCTCACATGGTTTAAACCCACTACCTCTCTGATCTCATCTCTTTCTATCCCTCCCTTGCTCGCTCTGATCCAGCAATATCCTTCATTTCACATCTCTCAAACATACTGTTATGAATTGAATTGTGTTCCCTCCAAACTTCATACGATGAAGGCCTAACTCTTAATGTGACTTTATTTGGAGATGGGCCTTTAAAGGGGTAAGTAAGGCTGAGAGAGGTCATGGAATATTGATATTGTTCTAGTTCTTATGATGCGTGCTAGTTCCCCACATATGTCTTCTTTGACAAGTTGTAGTCTTATAATCTGTGTATATTTAGGCATTTTGCATTTCAACTGAAAGAATACTGACAGAAGTCCCTGACTGACCTAAAACTTAACAAAGTACCTCTCCGCTTATGTTATTATTATTTGTTTTTAATATACAAAGTCTCATTAATCATCCAAATCAGGGGTGCCTGGGTGGCACAGTGGGTTGGAGCCTCTGCCTTAGGTCCCAGGGTCCTTAAATCAAGTCCTGTGTTGGGCTCTCTGCTCAGCGGGGAGCCTGCTTCCCCACCTCTCTCTCTCTGCCTGCCTCTCGGCTTGCTTATGATCTCTGTCTGTCAAATAAATAAATAAAATATTTAAAAAATCATCCAAATCAGTACACCTTTGAGAGTAAATAAGGATGCTACTAATAATTACAATAGGATCATCCTGGGAAAACCACAATGTGTGGTTACCTTATTAAATACTTTGACTGATTCTTTACTCCTGCCATAATTACTTACAAACACAATTGCTAACTTTTTTCTGACTCCTTTTAAACTTTTTGAGGCCTGAGATGAGGTCAAAACTTCTCCAAATGCCCCAGAATAACTAGAAAAATAAAACTGATAGTATCAATAGAGAAATTTAAAATAACAACCTTTGCTCTGTTAAAATAAAAGACTTTGACACCCATGAGTGTTCAAAATCAAGTCCTCAAGAAACATTGGTCATAGTGATTAAGAATGTTGACAATAATGTGAAAAGCAGGGTTAAGGCAGAAAGCAGAAGAACATCATAAAGCCCCTTGAGAACTGGAGGCAAAGGCTTGTCCCATTGTAAGAATATAGACACTTTAAAAAGTAAAAATAAAACTATTTCTTCACATATGTGTGAGAGTCTTTTTGCTCAAGAAATGTGTTCACTATTACAACTTACCACTAATCAACCTAAAGTTAGCAGGTGTCACAGGAGAGAATTATTTTTGTACCAAATTTCTCAGTTATTCATTTCTCAGGCGTTTTTTATAGTATGTGAGAAGTGATAGTTGAGAGAAAAAAATTGAAAATTACTTTTTAGTGGCCCAACAGGCTAATTTTAACAAAATCAAAGGGAGGATAGATTTACATGTGTATGGTTTTCTATTGTCTGGTTAGTGTACCTTGTTAGGATTAAAAAGGGGAAAGGGGAGTGAGAAGCCTTCCAGAGCAGAGGACAGCATTCTAATTTACCTTGGTGCACAAACAGTCATCACAGAAGGCAGCACTGGGACAGGATTCCGGAGTCAGCCAAGTTTTAAGCTTTCCTGGTTCCTCACCTCCCACTGTGGCCTCCAACATGGGTCCTCTTCCAGGACCAGCCACTGGAGGGTGCTTCCCTCAACATGCTCTCTTGTGGCCTCCACAGCCTCAACCTTCCCACTCTCAGCAAGACTGGTCAAGAACAACCTTTTAAAAAAAAATATAGTGATTCAACTGATCTCTTAATAGCTGATGAGATACCTTCTGTGGTGCTTTAAATTATTGTTGTGCTGGACCCTTTTGCACTCCTGAGCTCTAGCAGCATCACTTCACATCGATTTTCACCATTTCTGATGTGACTGGAATGAGAGTGAGTCCAGCAGGAGCAAAAGCCCATCCACAAGAGTAGCTTTTCAAATATCTATTTATAGCTCACCTCTGCGAAAGCGAGATTTGAATCTGATTATGAAGAATCAGGAAAATCCCTTCACTTTTTCCCAGTTCCCCAAATAAATACAAACACTCCTCATGGGAAACATCTAACAAGGACTTATCTGTTCTCACAAACTTGTATCTCTGTTGATCCTAGGCTCAATTACATCAGAATAGTTTACTTTTGGAGACATCACTTATCAATTCCTTCCAGCATGAAAAGCATGTACAACGTGAGCACCTGAGCTGTGCCCCAAGGCAATATTAAACATTCCCTTTCCTACTAAATGATTTTCTGTCAGCTAGTGTGTTTGGCACCCTTGGGAAAGGCAGAGATTCATTTATAGAGAATTATGCTGCACAGTCATAAATTTAATCCACCAAATCAATAGCATTTAATTTTTTTAAAAAAGATAACCAAGGTGCTATCAATAAGGGTAAAAAAAAAAAAAAAACTCTGTTCTTCACGGTTTGATCAGTTTCACAAATCTAATTATTTGGCGATTGAAAACCATGGTGTTATAATCCCAACTGGATATGTTAAAACATTCAAATGTAAAGCCTGAGAAAGTGTCAATCAGAAAACTTCCAGGAATGATTCATCACCTCTTTCAGGCTATGACGTTAAAGATAGTCTATCTCTATACACCAGATGTGAAGAAAGCAGATAAGTGGCTCTAAACTGGCTGCAGTGGTGATCAGATAATATTGTCCATTCATTCCTCTCTGTCATGAATCACAGAGTTTTATACTATCCACTTAATATCCTCCTGAGTTTTACAGCCTAATGCAGGAATGTCAAACATTTTAATTCACCAAAGGACAAATGAATCATAAACGTTACAACCAGACACAGGTCTCACTGTTTATAGACATGCTGAGGTGGCAGAGACATGACACCTTCATTTAAAACTAGCATTGGATTTCTGACTGATGCAATTTTTGACGGAAAACTCGTGCATTTCTGTGCTGCAAATGAAAAATTGTTTCTGTCACAGGTGGTTGGGGATGGCCACTTGCAGAAGCCTGTCTTTAAAGGCTATTTCTTCATCCACAAAGATTTCTTGGCCAGTTGGGTGCTCATTCTTAGTACTACTGATTCAAACATGTTATGGCACATTTGGATACACTGATGAAAAAGATAAGAAATTGCTTTTCAGTTTTCAGTTAAGAAAGTTCTTCTTTCAGTGTCTTTGTTCTGTAGCTCTACACTGAGATTTGCAGTCTTTGCAGCTGCATGTGGAGTTTGGGTGAGGGAGATGAATCGTGCCATTAGAAGAGTTTAGGCAGGAGCACGCATTACAAATTAAACTAAAGGAATTTCTGTGCAGCCATCTTTAGGTGAAGGGTAATAGTAGTCTACTAGAGTCATAATTTATAATCTCTATTTGGAGTCAGATAGTTTTGTTTCCTCCTCTGTAAACTGGGGATAACACTAGCATTTATTTCAAAATATATCATGAGAATTAAATAGGAAAATGTTTAAAAGTGGTTACTTAAAAAAACTACCCCGTGTACTTTGTTATACAAGAAATGGAAGTGGCTACCACTGCTATCAATAAAGGCATTAACCAGCTCAGCTCTCAAGTAGCCAATTTCTTATTTCTACAACATCTGTTGTTTGTTTCTTAAAATGTTATTTTAAGAGAACAAGTGCCAGCAGCTAACACACAGCACTAAGACTGTCCAAGGACTTTCATTTCTACTGCAAGTGGAAATTGCAAACTACGACTTAGGTGCAATTAAGAAAATCTTATTTACTTGCTAAAAATCCAAAAGGTCTGCAAAATACATGTGAAAAAATACTTTATAAATGAAATGAGTTATAATAAAGTCCATATAATTTGCGCGCAGAGATAGAAGTGGAACTTGAGGCTAGAGCCTACGACTTCAAACACACATTTAACCTAAACAGACTGTACTCTTTTAGCCTATGTACTATCAAAAGCAGTTTGTAAAAAAGAAAAAAATAAAGAAAGCATCCTATGTTTCTAATATCACCAATTTTAATTGGAACTTAAAAGAAAAAAGAAAAGAGAGGGGTTTATATGAAACTTGAAAGTACAGCTATAAATGAATAATTCCTTGGAAGTGACAATGAAGTTAGAGTTATTGAAATAGCATCAATTATTGATATTATCATTTGCTATTCACTATATTCATTCTATATATTCTATTCTATTCTATTCTATTC